>ALYI01003416.1:0-36598 GCA_001969225.1 Ceriporiopsis andreanae CBS 279.92
CCGAGAAGGCCTGAGGGCCGAGGCTGCGACTGCCATGTCACGCTACTCACGTGATAGTGGATGGTCCTGCATGAGCCCTACCTTATGTACCTCGGAGGAATCTGAAGCAGAGGGCTCTACTTAGGCGCAAGTCGGATACAAGATGCGCAATTACGCAACGAAGAAGGCAAACTAACGGCTACGAGGCGGCATGGGCAATGTTGTATACGATCATTAAATATACAGTTATTATACGTCCATAGTCTAGATATACGTTCATAGTCTAGATACGACTGCAAGCTGTCATTTTACTCAGGAGCTGGCGGAAGGGCCGACAACGTATTGCTTTGTCTTGTTGAGATTGTTGATGAGATCGTCGCCGAGGTTAAGATGGGCTTGGACCATGGCGGCAGGTGTCAAGGCAAGCCATTGCGCCAAGCTGATATCTTGTGTAACATCTGGATGGAGGCTGGTAATCAGTACGGAGGCACGAGATGATGTGCGAGGACTGACTCGTGTTCCAGATCTCGAGGAATTTCAAGGTAGTATTTCCGGTATTCTCGACGTAGTGGCCTGGGAAGCCCGAGGTCAGCCACGTTGAGGCACGAGTACATGATCGCATACGCACCGTAGGTAGCGGGGATATAAGCGACATCTCCGGCCTCGTAGTTGAAAGTGACGGCGTTGCTGGAAGAGGCAAAGATCGTTGCTCGACCTTGTCCTTCGAGGAAGTATGTCCACTCGTCCTCAGTAGGGTGCCACTATAATAGAATCAACTAAGAGATGTATGACGCGAACTGATGGGCACCAATAGCTTACGTGAAGCTCCCTATTATTGAGCGTACATGAGTTTTTTGTCGATTGTTCGCATGAAGGCAACAGCTCACCTCATTGCACCAGGCTCCACTGTAACCTCGGCAACCGCAATCGTCTGCGCCACCGGGAACACTGTGGCGTCCGCGAACTTGATGCTGCCTCCCGAAAGCGGCATAGGAGTAACTTGAGAGAAGGAGTACGCGTATGGCTGCGGTATTTGACCTAGTGGATCCTCGACCGGAGTTGCGTTCGGCGACGGAGATTCTGAAGGGAAGATGTACAGCTCGGTACCGGGGATGTCGTTGAACGCCGACATGTTAGTCTGGAAATTCTTTGCAAGAACCTCCTTCGGAATGTGTGCGGTCCAATCCGTAAGCTGTGCATTGGGATTATGGTCAGTATCAAGAGTGAGAAACTGGAGATTACACACCAGGAATGTAGAGTCCTCGCTGAAACTCCCGTCTGGGAAGACAAGTAGGAATTCTGTTCCACTTGCGGTCTGATTGGTACCCTGTAGAGAGTGCGGAACCCCGGGCGGGAAGTACCATAAATCTCCTGGGCCCTGTAGCATGTTCAAGTAAGACACCGTCAGAGTTTCGTTGATCAACGACACGCACAAGGGTTGCGATGAAGTTCTGGCCTTTAGGATTCAAAGATGTAATTTGTGTATAGCCCTGTGCGAGTCCTCAGGACTTAGATATCGTGATGAGTGAGATATCGCCGTCACGTACGCTGAGAATGTAAGCCCACTCGGCGGTGCTATGCCAGTGAAGCTCGCTGTGGAGCGTTGAGCAACATACCGAATAAAAGAGTGGAAATCTTACCGAATAGCCCCGGCTTCGAGCCGCATGTTCACGCCTGCCAAGCCCGTTGCCAATGGCAGGACATTGACTTCGACCGACGTTAGCTACACGGTAAACACTCAGGCGAAGGTCATCTTACTGTTCTGTTCACGCGCCCAGCCTCCGGTCTGCAGGCGATTAGAGCTCATGCTCATAGACCACTTCGCGCTCCCACTGCGATAATGTCAAGTTAGCTTGGGTTTTAGACGAGGCAGCACGTACACTTACACAGTACCGTGATCGGTTGTTGGTGGTGCGAGGAGATCGGGGTTCTGCTGCTGGAGCGCTATGTTCTGCGGACCGAGGATGGTACCGCCCAGAGCGCCACGGATGGGCTGGACTTCGGCAGCTGTGGCAACAAGGGTATCCGGGTTCCACATCATGCCGTTCGGGTTGTCCGATGCGTATGCCACTGTCGGGGTCGCATCTGCGGCAGATGAGGCGCCGCTTGCACTCGCCACGGAGACGGTACTTGATGGTGCGCTGACGACCGAGGACACTAAAGTTGCGGCGCTGCTGAACGGCGCAGGCGCTGCGGCGGCGAAGCTGGACAGCACAACGGCGCAGATGACGGAGGCGAGGAAACGGCTCATGTTGATAGTGTACGAGAGTGGAAAGTGTCTGTGGCTAGAGGAGTGCTGTGAAGCTGATGGTGACTCCGGACATGCAGAAATCCTTATATACTCCTGGGAGGAGGTGGCCGAACTCATACAGATAGAGCAGTGGTGTGCGTCTTGGAGTTTATGCCGCCGCTAAGTTTTGGTCAGCAAGAGCTCCATTTGCGAGGAGAACAATAATGAAAGTGCAGACATAGGTCCACGGCAAACACGAATCCCTGCGGATGACCTGATCACAACAGGGTAGGCTCGACATGACGACAGGATATCATCAACAAGCGGATGCCACGAGTCTCTCTGTCTGCGGTGAGCACGGGGCAGCCCGGCAGCCAATCAGGCTTGCTCAAGATGAGTGGTATTCACGCACTCAGAAGGGTTCACAGTGACAATAGTTCGACATTGTGAGTACCCAGAATAGAAGTCTCCAAGCAACGCGCGTGCTCCTTGGGGCCACTCCATGACTGAGACGTACCAAGGTCCAAAAGCGTCGCAATGCCAGAACTGCGCGGTAAGGAGCCGCTCTTGGCAGCTTCGACTTGATCATCCCCTGGATTGCCCAATGGAACCAGTGCGATGAACGGCGCCTGAGGATGCTGATTGCTCTGCATGGCTAGAATAGACAGGACCCAATCCTCTGCCGACACAGATGGCAGGGTAAGCATCAAGAAGGCGCGATCACAAACAGGTACCACTCACAAGCATAGAAAGCGCAATACAGAATCATAGCGAGGAGCTGGCGGCGAAAAGCCCTGACAGCTGCAGCAGGAAGACAATTGGTATGCGCTTGCCCGCCCGGGAAGTGTGATCTCAGTGTTCAAGCTAGTGATGCCGTCAGTGCGCAGACACCACGTCTATTCTGGGTTCTGACACTTACTGTCTACCGCTGTCCAGTGTCCACTACTCCGTTCTTTGGTCGTCGTAGGGTTCAAGTCTAAGTTTGTCAGGCGCCCGTGCGTGCATGTGCCAGTGGACGCCCCGCGAAACCAAGTCGGCGCGACCATCCATCGTGCTCACCATCAATCACCATCTCAAGTCGTATTCTCCTCGGGCGGTGTCTCACCGCGCAGACGTTCAGTTTGCGGGATGGACTCTCTTAGCTGATAAATACTAGCTGAACAGTAATATGTTTGGCAGCGGCGTCTGGGAACATGCCCGAAGCTGAGGGCACGATAAGGTCGCCCTTGGTCTCATCCCACGACCACCACGACTAGTGTCATGCTCCATCCAAACAGACTTGCCGTACTCCCACAGGATGTCGAAGGCCAAGTCTTCCTGTCGGTCAGAGCGATCGTCACAGGCCATCTCTTCTTACCCTACCTCGAGGTCTTCCAGGATTCAATCGGCCTACCGGCAACAGAGGGCGCCCGCATTCCGAGTTTCGCGTTCCTTCTCGAGCATCCGACACGAGGGAAAGCACTCTTTGATCTCGGTATGAGGAAGGTACGTTTTTTGTGAGTCATGCAGTGTGAAGGGATGCTGATCTGCAGTGCGCAGCATAACTTGGGGTACTCTCCAGCGCTGCAGCCGAATTTGAAGGCATTTAGGGCGGAGTCAGACGAGGATGCTATAGGTGTACTCCGCTCAGGCGGTGTGAGTCCCGGCGAGGTTGATCGTATCATCTACAGGTGGGTTATCATGCGGGTCGTTCGTATTCAGCCAGTCTAAGAAGCTGCGGTTCAGCCACCTGCATTGGGACCACGTCGGCGAGCCGTTAGCTTTCCCAAACGCGGAGATTATCGTAGAATCTGGCGCGAGACAGCTCTTGAAGGACGGATACCCCACAAATCCCAATGGACACTTCCAAGAGCTCCCTTCCACGCACCCCACTACGTTTCTCGACTTCGTACCAGGCGCATCGAGCCACGCGGTCCTCACGCCCTTCGCTACCTTCGAGCGCGCCATCGACTTCTATGACGACGGCTCGCTCTATCTTGTGCAGGCTCCGGGGCACATCCCGGGGCATATGATCGCGCTCGCGCGCGTTGCGCCGAACAACTTTCTCTGCCTCGCCGGCGACATTTGCCATAACCGCGAGTGCTACTCGCCTGGGACCCGCATTGTCAGCACGGAGAACCACCATGATGTCGATGTCGCGCGCGAGACCGTGCGCTGGTTGGTACGCCTGCACGAAGAGGCGGCGAACGTAGTTATCGTACTCGCGCATGAAAGCGAACGCGAGCACGAAATGCCGCTCTTCCCCGAAGAGCTCGGCCCGTGGGTCATAGCGGAAGCTACAAAGAGGAAACATAACGGCAAGGTGTGAGTGAGATATAGGCATGATAGAGCTTGCCCGATGGCGGAGGCGTAATGGCCGAAGAGAGGGACGAAGAGGCGCCGTGCGACCACGAGCACGTCTTTTCCTCCGACCCGGGGTGTATGTTCATTGTCCAAAGCCAAGGACGTACGCTCGTACACAGATAATCTAGACTGCATCGTTACGACCTTACAGGACAGTCCACTCCACATGATATCCATCCATCCCTTGGATTCCCAAGTACGACGTCCAGCGATGATTACATTAGACGCTAAACACTTTCCTTCGCTTTCACGTAGCTGTATATCCTATGACTTTGCGGCTCCGTGCATCCTGCGTGGGGTTTGTGTTCGAAATGGTGCCGTTCAAAGGGGCTAAGGCAAGCTCCACGATCGCGCTTTTGATGGGGAAGAAGCTTGCCCATGTATGGAATCAATGGTAGACGGAAACAAATGTTGCAATGGAGCCAGAGTTTCGGCACCGTCCATCGTGGGCAAAGCGTGTGATGATATGAGTTGCATCCATTGTTGAGGTTGTGCTACAGAGATAGTGCGCGATAAATCTGACGGAGCTGAGGCGAGACTGCAACACTAGGATGCGCATTCGGCATTCGACATTCGCATTCACTTTCGCTTGCAGAACAGATGACGTGTGGACCGGTGCCGCCCGACCTCATGTAGATCGAGCTCGTGTATCGCAATGACCTACATGCTTCGGGCATACATGATTACTTGAGGGATGTAGAGCAGACGACGTGCACAAATCACTAGATGTATTTATTATCAAACACGATCGATTTTGATATGCACTCACTGTATTTGGATCTCACACTCGAATTCAGGACTGACGTCACGCCTGTGTTCATCTAAAATAGATTGTGGGTGGAAAGCAACAAATGTGGACCGCACAAACGCTGAGACGGCGAAAGATAATGTTGCAGGCAGAGTGGCGCACGTATAGGAGCGGACCTCTTTCTCGCGCGGGCTCGTCCTCGAGAACTTTCAAACGCGTGGAACGGAGAATAACAGACACGGCCCGCGGAGCATGGGCACTGAGTGGCAGAACTTGAGCTGAGGGAGCTATAATAATTGTCTGCGTGAGCTGAGGCGTCCGAGGCTGCGCATTTGGCGGTCGGCCCGTCAGGACTCAGGAACGACTTGACAGGGTTGGCAGGGAAACTTAGCGCGAGTCCTCCGTAAGCGGCGACGCCATTGAAGGCAGCTTGAGGCCAGTTGGGGCCTTGTGGGGACGTCAAAAAAATCTTCCATCGAAGACCCACTAGAAGTGTCATCCCGTGGCCGTCTGATGTTCGGGGAGTGGGTTGCGGAAGAACGTGTGTAGCAGACGGCGGGATCGAATGGTCCGGGAAAGGTGGCCACATCTTGAGCCTAGGTGCCGTACGGGCGGGGTGGTGTAATATCATATCCGCGCTGGATTTTCGGTCGTTCGACAGTGTGGTTCGAGACAGATGCTCGAGACGGGGATCAACTGAAGTCTGAAGATCGCGCAGGACGCTTGCAAAAGGCTAGACGCCCGATGTGCCGGCGACGGCGATCGGTGCGGACTTTCACGGAGGCAAAAGACGCGATCACATGATCATGTTGAAATGGCCCAACGCGGCCAAACAGGCCGGCGTCTGCTGCAATATTCCTCCCTCTCCTCTTCCTCTCCCGCCAAATACCCTCCCCTCGGCCGACTGTTCCCCTCGACCTTCTTGTTTACCTAGTCATCACGACGCCTACAAGAAGATTTCAAGCGTCATCGGCCAGCGGCGACGCAATACCAACCAGCTTCGACAATACCTGGTCGCACTTGTCGCGAGAGACAATAATTAGCTCAGAACCCACGCATCCATCTACAGGCTCATCCGCAGCGCTACCTCACCTTCCTTTGTCCACCAACTACCATGTTTCCCTCTACCCCATCTGGCGAATACGTCTCGCACAGACCTACAAATCGCTCGCTCAACGTCCCACCGCAGTTCACTCACCGGACGCCTTCGCGATCTGTACCAGAATCTTCGCCTTACCGCCCGCCCATGTTAACGCCGTCACCTCTCAAGCACCACGTTGTCACCCTCGACTCTGTGGATGATGTGTTCTCTTCGCCGGTGAGGTCGCCACCGCTCCATAACAACATCGAGGCGCGCCGGATGTCCCTCAGTTACGATTCTGATGACGAGGATGTTGATGATAGTGGGTTCGCGGAAGAGCATTCCTTTTTCCTGTCTGAGCCCGCCTTTGCGCCTCCCTCTTCCTCCCCGTTCGCGCTGCGGACCCCGGTCAAGGAGTCAAGGCGCGGCTCCGACAGCTTTGGCCGCCCTGTTCTCTCCGTCAGGACAACCAACTCGGCACGAACACCAGCATCAGTCTCAACTGTGGGTACGAAACGCAAGCCAGCACCTACCCCTACGTCGCTCACCACGCCAAACCGCAAACACTCGCTCACCCCCCTCAGCACGACTGGCTCGTGCTCCTTCGACCGTTTGGCGCCTCCACCGCTGGCGGCACCACGCTTCGGCTCGAGAACGCCGCATACGAAGGCTGAGACAGAGCATATTCTCAAGAGTGGAGAGGATTCTCTGACACGTCTGAGGATCCGGGATCATGACATGGCGGCACTGGCTCGGGGTGACGACTCAGATAAAGAGGAGCTGGGTCCGGGTGGCGGAATGAGCATGTTCAGCGACCGAGGAAACAGGGGGAAGTCGAGGGCTAAGCACCCTCCCGGGATGTCACTTTTCGCAGAGATCGGCGTCAAGAAAGATGACGAGGTCGTTGAATCTATGTCGCCTGGCGGGCACGTCAATAAGCGCCGGGCACGTTCTCGTCCCGTCTCAAAGGAATTGCTAAGCGCAAGCAATACGCCGGCCTTCAAGAATTCTTTGGTGCGCGGTCTAGTATGTCACTGCAGTCGGTGCAGACGAATTAACGTTACTTTATTGACAGACGAAAGCATCTTCGTCGACTCCCCGGATTCCTGCGAGTAAAAGCACTGGATCGATCCCCTTCCCCTCGTCAACTCGGAGCCTTCGGCGCCAGTCCGGATCTTCCACCAGTTCCATTGAAACTGGTTCCCCACGTCAACGCGCTCGTCGCCCATCAGGTGCGGCGGCACGTCCGCTGAGACCGCCACCCCAGCGACCGCCGCTCTCGCGGACTGGAGTTCGCAATGTTAGCGCAGCGACCCTGTTCTTTGGACCGGCTATTCCTCAGGAACAGCCGAGAACGAAGAAACAAAGCACTGGGGCCATGAGTATCGACACTCCACCTGCTGGCAGTCCTGCAGGCTCGCCTTGGAAGTCACCAGGGAGCAACTCAATCTCGGAAGATGAAGAGATGGATGCGTTCTTCAACAGCCCCCCAGAGAAGTCGTTCTCTTTCAGTGTTACGGAAAGCACACCAAGTCCGACTAAGACATATCACACGGAGTTCGTGGAACTACTTCCCAAAAAATTCCGTGCGCGTGACTCAGGCATTGCCCTCGATGCTGACAGCAGCGATGAGGACGGACGTCCAGGTCTCGTGGCGTCTGCGCAAGGGTCGGGATCCCTTAGCTCCATCTACTCGGAGAGCGGCGACGAGGCTCTGATTACTCCTGGTTTTGGTCCTGGACCAAACTCAGGGTGGCCAAGCGTTGAAATTGTCAATTCGGAAGAAGAGGGCTTGCATGATGGGTTGAGCACCACGGACGGCGTAGAGGCGTTCATCCTCCGCACGCTGACTGCGCATACCAAGCCTCCGGCAACAGTCCCGGGCGAGCCGCAGCGGATGCCGGGTACCCCCGTCAAGAAGGTCAAGACGGCCCATCTCGTGAACCGGCCATGGCAGAGCGCTGTAACGTCGAAGATTGGGCTCCCCGAATTTGACCAGCTGCAGGAGGGCGCGGAGACGCAGGGCAAGGGCAAGCCTCGCAAGAGCCTCCCCGCGGCGTTCTTCGTGCCGGCGACGGCGAAGGAGATGCGCACTCGCAAGGATGCACTCAACTTTCTCGACGACGGCGATGATGACGAGGTGAGCCCGTCTACGCGCAAGCAACAGAGAAGAAACGCCCGTCCGCCTGTGCCACTGTTCCCCCGCAAGGACGACGGCAAGGTGGCCCGGGCGGCTCCTCCCGCGTGGTTGATGAGCAGGAGCAGCAGTGGTGCATTCTCAAGTGGCGGCAGCGACACATCGTCTCAACTTGGGACACCTACACGCAAGGACTTCGGTGAGTCATGCGAACATAAAATCGCGGCGACGATGGCTACTAATCGTTGGCATGTCTTCGCAGATTCGCCTGTCAAGCATGCAGTTGAACACTCTCCGCTCCTCCACACCGAGTTCACAAGCAGCCAGTCGTCGACGACATCCAGCGTCTCGACCGCCACGAATTCTCCCACTGTAGCGGCCGTCGCGCGGCACAGGAACCCTCCCGCGACCGACGGGCCTCAGCATCGACGTGGGCGCAGCTCTGGCATGTTCGACTTAACGCAAGATTCCTCACCTAAGAAGAGCTCGTTACTCGCGCCACGACGACCTTCGCGACCTCGATCGGGCCATTATCCAGGATCTGCGATGCGCGGACGACTCTCGATTCCCAACTCGGAGGAACGCCCAGGCAGGTTCGAGCGGGAATTTGTCGAGATCGACGAGCTTGGTCAGGGAGAGTTCGGCCGCGTCATGAAGGCGCGGTACAAGGAGGTCTCTAACGCTGTTTTTGCGGTCAAGAAGTGCAAGCGGTTTGAGGGCGTCAAGCATAGGTGGGTACCGCGTCAGCGATATTTGGTTCCTGGTCTGACGCCTTTCAAGGCTGCGCCTTCGTGAGGAAGTGGATATCCTGAAGCACCTGTCCGATGCGGCGCATGCGTCTGGTCTTGGTGGCGGTCATCCCAATGTGTTGGGCTATATCGACAGCTGGGAAGAAGACGAGACGTTGTTTATTCAAACCGAGCTTTGTGCCCTGGGCAACTTCTCGCACTTCCTCTGGGAATACGGACGCAACTATCCAAAGTTGGACGAGGCCCGCGTTTGGAAGATTTTTGCCGAGCTTAGTTCGGTAAGCACTGTCTTTCGGTTGTCCGTCTTGTACATCGCTGACGTCGGCGCGTAGGGCCTCTACTTCGTGCATAATGCTGGCGTCATTCATCTCGACCTCAAACCGGCGAACATCTTCATCACCGCTGAAGGATGCTTCAAGCTTGGCGACTTCGGATTGGCGTCCGTCTGGCCTCGTCCCAAGGACGACACCAGCCCTGGACAGGCCAGTTTCGAACGTGAAGGGGACAAGCTCTACCTCGCCTCCGAAGTGCTACAGGGCCGATACGGCACAGCTGCTGATATCTTCAGGTGAGGTCTCTCTTCGACGTATCGGAATCTACTGGCTTACGCAGTCTTCTAGTCTGGGTATGACCATGCTTGAGACCGCCACAAATATCATAGTACCCGATCAGTAAGCATGTCGTTATGGATCACAGCACACAGTTACTGAGTTCTTCCCATTTGTGCAGAGGTGACGGCTGGCACCGACTCCGTCACGACAACTTTGAGCAAATCGACTTCTCCGAATGCTCGACGGAGATCGTCGCACTGCTGAAGAGCATGATGCGCAGCGACCCAGCGCAGCGTATCAACGCCACCGAGGTCTACCTCAATCCGATCATCACGCGGGCTCGCGTCGAGATGGACTACTATCGCTCGCAGCTTGGTCCCGGTATCAAGGCGTCCGCGCTGGCCAGGGAAGCTGATGGCTGGCTCGAAGATGTGCTTGCGCATGTCCATGCGCGCACTGCTGCTCACGCAGACCCCATGGACATGAGCTTCTGATCATGTCGCGGGCCCTTCAAAAAATACCCCCGACCTCGTCTGCGCACAGGCCATGACGAGGCGAAGAATAACGAAGTCATCATTGTACGAGTATTTAAAGGAAGGGCTGCAGGCCGTGGTGGTGTCGCCACGCTTCCGACTATTACGGGAACGGATCCAGCTCTTGATCCCGGTCTTGATTGTACCCGCTGTCTCTTTACTTCTTGCTATACCGCCTTCCGTCGCATTGTCGCCCGTTGCCGTCTGGATTCGGCTCTCTCATGCTCTTGATTCCTCGTGGATCTTCTATGGTACATGACATTTACTCCCATTCTTGACCGCCCATTTTATCTCAACCCATCTCATGCTCAACCAGGCCGCTGATCGCACTGCTTGTATCCCGCATCCCCGTTCTCACGTGGCCTTGCTTTTCATCATCTTCCGCATGTCCGTTCACCACACAACCCTCATCTCCGGTCTTTCACTCACAACCCAACCTCACAAACCAAGTATCGTCTCACCCGGCTCATTGTGTCTCGCCGACGTTGCACCATCACCCATCGCCGCCTAATTCTCCATCGTCTTCACAATCATACGTTTTGTTTCATGCATATTCTACATTGCATAGCTCATTGGATTTGTCTGCATCATCCCATTCGACTCATCCGTTACCCATCCATCGCCTTTTCATACCGGATTCTTCTCTAGAGCACGTGGTCTCTCAAACCCAGTGTCATATTATCTCTCGATCGCGTATTCTTGTTTGTCAAAAGCACTTCACCGTTGTCCGTAGCATATCGTACATTGCACTATGCTCCAGTTTTGTCTTAGCACCGTAAGTAGTATCTCCCAATGCCTATGGCATCGTTATGCGCAATATGACCTATCATCTCTGGTCCATGGATGCGCTTCGAGGCACTAGGGGGGTATAGTACAATGTATGCCGACATCCACGGGACGGGACGACGGTGATGACTCGTCATTACGGCCATGCACACTTACGTTCTCCGCAGTGCAGAGAAGCGTAGTCAATACAAGTGCACTTTCTTCGCCCGACTTGGCGCCGCATCAATATGTGGCCAGGGCTTTGTGCGCCAATCAGTTGGTCCCACGAGTTTTTTCTTTACCATCATCGTTCGGAGAGTGAGGCTTGAAAAGGCCTGCTATTCCATCTCTCAGTTCTAGTTGCCACTCTCCGTTTGGTGATGTCAGATACTCCTGCACCCTCGTCCTCCCTCGAATTCTTTTCAGCATGAATTCCGACGCCTCACATCGCTCTGAGACGCCCGTGACAACCGCGAGAGTGGATACACCTATTGGACGCGCTCATCGGGTTCCCCTCGACTACTTCCTAGATAAACTGCTGCCTCCCCTTCGACCCGGTATCGACTTAGACGTGCTCATCGAGCAGCTTCGCAATCCGCCCGGTCGCGCCCGTGCTGCCATTGGTAACCAGACGGGTAGATTATGGGGTTACGGCGCGAAGGATCCGTCTGACGTTCACAAACGGAACGAGAAGAAGGCCTACGTGCATGTTCCGTGGAGCACAGGGCAGTTCGCTGCCATCGCTGCCACAGACTCGGAATTACAACCAAACTTCGGCTTCTGCAATAATCCCCACGCCATACCAAGTCTAGAGAAAAGGAAAGATGCAGAATTCCTCCCTGACGCGTACTTCGTACCGCTCTCCACGACACACAGTACATCTGTTCTATGGCAGGATATAGCTGTCCCCGGCGAATACAGGCTACCTGATACTCCGGCGGGCGAGCAGGAAGTACGTGGTCTGCGCAGATGTACGCTCTTGTACGCCACTGATATCGCCTCCAGAACATGCACAAAATCTCCCAGACCTTGAGCCACATGATGCAGACGGACGCTCGCCGCCGCTTCGTGATAGGTTTTACGATCCAAAATGTCACGATGACCTTGTGGTATTGCGACCGTTCTCAGATCATTCTGTCCGATAAATTCAACTTCGTCCAGGTGGGTATGCATTTAGTCGCGCAAGCTCATCCTCCGGCTGACGTGTTTCGCAGGACCATCGCTCGTATCTTCACTTTGTCATGGCCGTCGCCTTCGCCGAGTCCTATCAGCTGGGTTGGGATCCGACCATGGCACTGGTCACGCAGAAGAATGACGGAGAGCCGCAGTACGACATCACTGTTCGGTCAGCGAGCGGCGAGGTCGTGCATTATCGAACGTCAGAGGTTTTGTACAAAGTTGGTGCTGGGCACATACTGGGCAGAGGGACCCGCGTCTGGAAGGCTCAGAAACTGGTCGACGGTGTGGAGTCTGGACAATTCGTCGCATTGAAAGATGCATGGGTAGATGGTACTCGCGAACGGGAAGGAGACAACATTGTGAAACTTCAACAATCGTCGTTTCAACGGGAGCAAGACAGTGTCGTCTCTCAATTCTTGCTCACGACCGAAATCCACGGAGATGTCTTCGTCGGCGGCGCGTCGGACAGGACGCCCGTACGTATCCTATCTCGCCCAGTACCTAAGCCACCTACCCGCACGTGGAGTAGTGATAGTAACCCAACACCACCGAGTACGCCAAGTGCAGCAAGTGAGACACCTCATGTGCCAGTCTTGTTGTATCAAGTCCATTACCGTATCGTCTTCAAGGAGATTGGCCGGCCGCTCCACGAACTGACGTCTCTACGAGCTGTGTTCGAGATGCTGTCAGAGGTGATTCACGGTGCGTCTAGTATGCCCTCAGCCACCCACTTATCTGACCATGCGGATCTGGACTACAGGTTTAAGACTCATCCACAGAGCTGGATGGGTGCATCGCGACCTAAGTATCGGGAATATTCTGGTCGTCGATGGAAAAGCCAAAATCTTAGACTTAGAGTTTGCGACTGGCATGCGTTATAAGGCGCCGAGAGGCGTACAGGGCAACACGGTATGCACACTGGCTCTTGCGTCTAGCGCAGGAACGTGCTCTTATTGGACTATCCTCCAGGGCACATCATATTTCGTTGCAGCGGAAGTAACAGAACAGAAGTATATGTTCCGACCACCACCACCGGAAATCTTCTCACCGGCCACTGAACGCGCAAGGGCGGATGCCAGTTTGAAAGGCCTCCAAGTCGAGAAAGCTCCGCCCAAGCCCAGACTTCATCATAAGACGTTCTATCGTAATCCTTTGCACGACTTGGAGTCCGTGTGGTGGATCGCGGTATACTTCGTCATCAACAAAATGGTTGATGAAAACAACTACGACGACAACACTCCCAGGACTGACCGGGAAGCTGCACATATAGCGCTTGCATCGCGTTTATTCTGTGACGAAGGCACGCGTTGGCGTGTCTTGTCGTCATACAGTCATTTCAATCACAGTCTCGACGGCTGTCTACACCCGCCGATGAAGAAATTTGCGCTGTTCCTCGATAAGGCGCTCGCTTATCTTCGACGAGCGTACAAAAACGCCGAAGAAAACATTGACCTCATCGATGAAGACGTAGCGGCTGGATTGTACGGCAAACTGGACACCTGTTTCAAGAATGCGGCGACACTACTTCGTGATCGAGACATCAAACTACGTGATCTCCCTCTATAAAGTGTCTAGTCACAATCTCTGCTCATAATAATACATCTGCACTCCCAACATTACAGGACACTATCATTTTGGCGATTGGCGAGAAATCAGCCATAGCATAGCTACACGCAGGGTGATTCTGCGAACCAGCAGGCAACAAGTATCTCTGCAGCACGAAGGTGCGTCATACCTAGCCTACTCCGCCCTGTCTCCCTTCCGTCTCTTTGCCGGAGTACGGTCGAGTAAATCATGATCGTGGATTGCCGACGCGATGTCGACGTCGTGTACCCGCTTGGCGAGACTCGTGACTCCCGAAGGTTTGCTCGAGCCCTCGAGGGTTGTCTTTATGCTTGGCTGCTTTTCAGGGAGAACAGTGAGAGGCCGAATTCGAACCCCCTCCACCAACGTCACCGCATCTCTGAAGATCCCCTCAAACTCAGAATGTACACCCTTCCGTACTATCTTTTCGAACGATAACGTCACGGTTTCGGTACCCATTTCGAGTGTCTCGTATGCCTTGACGAGCGTGCGCCTCGCTCGGTCCAGCGATCTACCAACCTTGTATACATCGCCATGGAGCGATTCAACGTACGATTTGAATTGGCCCTGCTTCCACAACGCCTTGGATCGCTCGACTTTGTCCTCGAATAGGCGTCTTGCGTTGTTGTGCTGCGCTCTGAGATCATCTTCCGACTGAGGTTTTTTCGACTCCGATCCCGATATGACTTCTCTATAAAAGAGGAAGTATACTGCCAGCCACCACAATGACTCCATATCGTGAAGTGGGTTGTGGTGGAACTCGCCCTGCTCGCCATCTACACTGTACTGTGTAGTCTGGGAGGCTGAAGCTGGGTCCTCGGGGGGTGTTGGCGCCGCCATAAATTCGTAGCGACCGCCACTGACTTCGCAAGCTATAAAGAAGTCCGAACCCTGCGGGGCGATTGTAAACATGAAGATTGTGCGTTCACATGGTTAGGAAACGCCTACGGTCCGAATCTTATGACTCGTCGACTGATTGACTCTCCTCTTCGCATACTCGAAGTCTGTGAGTTTGGCAACGCCGTCGACCACCAGGATATTGTTCGCACTGATGTCGCGATGTACCCATCCGGACCGGTGAATGGAACACAGAGCTGGTGATAGTCACTGTCGGTTAGGATCCCCTTGAAGTTTGAAGAAAGGAGCCACACACCAGAGCAGATCTCACGCAAGGCTGTGAAGACAGCTCCGAGAGACTCTATTTTGCGGAAAGGTGTTCCGACTTCTCCGTATATAACCCGATAGTGTGCCCTTCCGTCGTAGTCGATGGGCTCGTTGTCGTCGCAAAAGAAGTTATGTGGCCTGTCAATGTATGTGCCGGCCAATTCTCTTGCCGAAAGACTCTTCACCGCCGCCCGCTCGTCTGCGGTTGTTGGAACCTCGACCACAAAAAACGACTCTGGAGATATTGCGCGGGTGGTATCCGTCTACGGGGGTGCATTGCTATGAATAACATGGACATCGCCGTGAACATGAACATCGCCGTGGCATAGAATAGGCACAACGTGTTGGCGCACGGCGGTCTTTTCACCAGGCGTCAGTTGCTCGTTGGCCATGACATCTGTTAACACAGCTGCAACAATGTCGCCCTCGCGCATGCGATCTAAGCCAGCCCAAGTGTCCTTAAGGGCCACGCGGGGACCACGCTCGGTGCTGCTGAGCACCTCGTTCGCGGACCAGACTCGTGTCCCACGTCCACGAAGCGCCTCCGCACTCGCACTATTCAAGAGCCCCGAGGTCTGGAATCTTCGCATCATCGTGTGCTCTCCGAGGCAGAGAGAGAACAGGTAGTCCTTTTCGGCCTTGTCACCCTTGTCGCCCTTGCTGCCCGTGCCAACCTTGTCAACCTCGCTGTGACACTGCATCGTTGTGTCGAATCCGAGTTGCCAACGATCAGCGTATGCGAGGGACAAGACGAACTTGACAAAGTTCTCGTGATCCTGGAGTCGACTGTCAGCACGGCGTGTTACAGCTGGAGGCAGAAACAAATGTGTTACCTCTTTCAGCTCAATGTTCAAAGGCTCTGATACTACCACATCGCTTCTGTCGCAGTACCACATCCGAGTGCGATAATTTTCGAGAGTGAGACCGTAGGTGAAGCGTCGCGAAGGATCGTCGCGCATTATCTGGGTCATGTCGGTGTAGACCTGCATTGCGTTCTGGACGACCATGAGCACCGATCAAGGTCAGAAGACAACTCAGAAATACACACCGCATTGCGCAAAGCATTATTGATGTCGTCTTTCTTGTATTCGGTGACGAATACAACCTGATACCAGCCCACTTCAGCAGCCTTCTGAGCGATGGGAGCGCCATCCTTATCGTAGAGAGGATGGAAAGCGTATCCGTCGGGGACCATCGAGGCCTCGCGGAACGTGCACTGCAGAGACTGGTGCGGTTGTTGAACGAATTTTAGCTCGGACCTAGGGCGCTGCAGCGAGCCTGCTCCAATAATCGTGTTCACGACCTGTACAAGAGGCTTGTAGGCAACGTTCTCGTTGGCGCAAGTTCGTGGCTCGTTGGTGAAGGCGTTCCAGTGACCGTCGGTGACAGCGGGATTAGGACCGCGCTCAAGGTCACCGAGGAGTTGAGGAACCTCGATGTTGGGGGGAATGGGTGGTGCGATAGCCCCGACAAACGTCTCTACAGAGACTTCCTTGATGTAAGGACCAAGGTCGTCCATCGCGGCGTTCCGGTAATTTGTCAAGGTGCCGAACGAGTCGACACCCAGACAGCGTTTCGAGATGGTGGGCGTATCAGGAACGTCCTCCAAGGTATCGTCCTCTAAGGTATTGTCCTCCCAAGAAATGTCCATGTTGGAATGGATGTTGAGCGTTACGGGAATACGACGGGTGTGGGGCGCGGGAAAGAAGGGGAAACAATGACGTGTCGGGCAGGATCGTGAGAGAGCTTTCTACCAGCGCAGCGCATGCTCACAGACTTCGTACTTTTCGCGCCTCGACTGGACACGCCGAGGGCAGAACTCCATCAGAAAAAGCGATTATCATCGTCGGCACGCCGTATTCTGGTCCTTGTGTCGGACACGAGGGATGATCTCGTCCCATCCCTTCTTTGAAGGAGCGAGGCTACCAACGTAGAACGCGAGAAGCCCGCCCTGTGCGTCGATTAGGACTCTGAACAGCGTCTGTGCAAAATCCCCGTGGTCAGGACACGACTCTCATTCACGAAAACACTGGGTCTACGGACGTCGTTCCCCGTTATCGATGGGTGTTACGGCGCAAAAGGCATCGTGGACGATGTCTCATTGATGGTGATCACTGACGGAAGAACAGGTGCTTCAGAATATGGGACCCACAAAGACCATCCTTGGACACTCACCGCTCATTAGACGCCGGGGCACGTCTGTCGGCAGACTTCATGCTTGCAATCATCTACCAGGGGTAGGGCTATATTGTGCTGTACATATTGTCAGATGTATGACAGCCACGACTGAATTGCAAGCCCCCAACAAAGTTCGAGCGGGTGACACAATCAAATGTCTCCCACGCCACTTCGCTGCCCAAAGCGCCCAAGGCCGTGCTCAGTCTACACGACCAACTCTGTAGGACAATGCCTTTTAATTACAACGGCCAGCGATTATGTTTCGATAAGCTCACCGTGTTCATGACATGCGATCCCTCCGCCGATCGTCGCGCTGCGGTATCTCCGCACCCAATCCGCACCAAGTCAGGCTGCAGAGGTGACGAGAGAGCGTAAGCCATGGACTGCGGCAGAGTCCTCGAATGACATGAAGAAGGGGGACACAACGACTGTCTTGTGGAGAGTCTATCACATGTGGCCGCCCATAAACGAGGGGGCGAGGGGTTCCTCAAGATGAGTATGCGAGGGAAGTTATAGCCCGCAGAGAGATGGCACAATCAAGAGTCCGGTAGACTAGCTGCGCCGGAAGATCGATAGAGGGAGGTTCCAGAGAACCTAGGATACATTATGGTATATGATGCACGACGCATAGAAGAAAGCGGGTGCGCTGGCTTGCAGCTCGCCGCGAGCGTGCCCGGGCGACGTTGTCGTCCCGGAGAGAGCGAAGGATACGTTTCGTTGCTGAAATGTCGTATAGATCGACGTTGCAGCGACGGAAAAACGTGTTGTGGTTGTCCAGTTGGGATAGCCAGCACAATCGTGACAGCCTTCGAGTACCAGCCGCAGCACGAGTGTCTAAACGCATTGCCAGGATAGGGAACTTCACATCCACCGGCGCCGCTGCAAATGAGGACCCCTGGGGAAGCTAAGGGTGCTGCTGCATTTGAGCGCTGAGCCTCCAGTAGCCTCATCTCGTGGTGCCCAGGGCGGTACTCCTTTCCGCGTGATGCTACTAGCGTCGACGGCCGAGACGAACGAGAACAGACAGAGACAAGAATCGCCCTCGGAGTACTGAATCGTCTTCATACTGCAGTGAAATACCCGAAATGAAGTGCCTGCGTGCTTATATGGGACGCGGAAAGGCTAGCATAGAGCCGTTTGCGACTGCCAGAACGTTCGTTCATGCTTGTCCGGTGAGCAGCCGCATCTCTAGCATAAATCCCTACATTAAAAAACTAAGTCGATTCAGCACGAATTTCGCCATACTAACTCACCGCATGGACCAGGAAGAGCTTCCGAGGACATTTGCAACAGCGGTGGTGGTGGTTGTGATTGAACCGGCAGACTGACTTGAGCGCCCAGAGCCATCATGCTGTCGATGAATCGGTCTCGCTGGACGCGCTCCTCTGGGGAAGAAAATAGATGTCGAGAACAAATAAGCTGGTTTCGAGTCGTTGAGATGTCCTGTCATCGATGTTTATGTCCATGCGTCAAAGTGAGCGGTTGGCCTGCTTCACGGCATGTACCGGACCGGTGTACCCGCCAGCTGAAGCGCTGGAGCTGTTGAGACCGGGATTATCAACCGAGAAGAGACGATGGAGGTATAGTCAAAAGCCACACATTACACGCGAATGATTCTGATGATGTCGTTTACATTGACGACTATAGGAGAGATACAAGGAAATACAGTCCAAACCCAGTTGTCCTACCAGTCGTGCTAGGCTGTTGTAGTGTATGCAAATAGGACACAAAGCGAAGAGGAAAGCGAACGACGACAGCCACCAGTGACCACCACCCCGACCGACCGTCTGCACGCCCTCTATGCGAGCTGCGGGCCCGCGAGGCGCACCTTCTCCGACACGTCCTTCTCGTACAGCGCGAACGCCTTCTGGAACATGCCCCCGAGCTTGCGCACCTCGCGCTCGAACGCCTCGACGTCCTTCCACGCGAGGCGCGGGTTCAGCAGCTCGCGCGGCACGCCCTCGAGCGCGGTCGGGATCTGCAGCCCGAACGTGCCGAATGTCTCGTACTCCGCCTTGGCGAGCTCGCCCGAGTGCACCGCGTCGACGATGCGCCGCGTGTACTTGAGCGGGCAGCGCTTGCCCATCCCGAAGCGGCCGCCAGTCCAGCCAGTGTTGATCAGCCAGCAGTCGACGTTGTGCTTCGCCATGCGCTCGGAGAGCATCTCGGCGTAGCGGCCGGGCTGGAAAAAAAGATGTCAGACAATGGCGCATATATGCAGAGATAGCGGGCACGTACGTGGAGAACGATGAAGGGTGCGCTGTAGCATGTCGAGAACGTGGGGATGGGCTCAAGAACACCGTCCTCGGTTCCTGGAGTTTTGCTGAGGAAGAGATATCAGCGACGTCAAACATGCAGAGCTGATGGATGCTCACGATGTGTAGCCAGCGAGGAAGTGGTACTCGGCCTGCTCGGGGGTAAGCTTGCTGACGGGTGGGAGGACACCGAAGGCATCGCAAGTCAACATGATGATGTTGCTCGGCTGGCGGTCGACGGTGCACGGGATGCGTGCGTTGGGGATGTACTCGATCGGGTATGCGCAGCGCGTGTTCTCGGTGATGCCGATGTCGTCGTAGTCCGCGACGCGCGACTTGGGATCGTACACGACGTTCTCGAGGATCGAGCCGAAGCGGATCGCACCGAAGATCTCTGGCTCCTTCTCTGCGGAGAGGTTGATCGTCTTGGCGTAGCAACCACCCTCGATGTTGAAGACACCGGTGTCTGACCACACGTGCTCGTCGTCACCGATGAGCAGACGGCGTGGGTCTGCGGAGAGGGTGGTCTTGCCGGTACCAGAGAGGCCGAAGAAGAGAGTGACGTCGCCGTTGTCGATACCGACGTTGGCAGACGAGTGAAGCGAGAGCTGGCCGAACTTCACGGGTTGTAGGTAGTGCTAAAGAAGAGAGTGAGTGTCAAGTCTGACGATCAACGCGAATGGACGTACCATGACCGAGAAGACACCCTTCTTCATCTCGCCAGCGTACTCGGTTCCGAGGATGACCATCTCCATTCGCTTGAAGTTGATCTCAACGGAGGTTGTCGACGACATGCCCTTCGTGAAGCGGTTGGCGGGGAACTGTCCAGCGTTGTAGATGATGAAGTCGGGCTCGCCGAAGTCGGCGAGCTCCTCTTCCGTTGGTCGGATGAGCATGTTGTTCTGCGTGGCGTCAGTCAATATTGGTCGCTTGGCTACAAACTTGGGCTACTCACCATGAACAATGCATGGTAGGCCCGCGCGCACACGACCCGGACCTTGATGCGGTACTTGGGATCCCACTGCGACGTTGCATCAGGAGCCGCGATGCTTGGCTATGACGTAATCACTCACCCCTGCGTAGCCATCGAAGACATAGACGTGCTCGCGAGTGTTGAGGTAGTCGATGGCGCGTTCGCGGTTGATCTCGAACGTATCTGGATACGACAGGAATGCGCGTTAGATCACTGTCAACGCAAATCGCTCTGGAGACTCACGTTCGTCCAACTTGATGTTGACCGAGCCCCACCAGATATCGTCGCGCGAGGTCTCCTCGTAGACAATGCGCTTGTCCTTGGGGCTGCGGCCGGTCTTCTTGCCCGAGAAGTTGATCAGAGCACCGGTCGAGGAGATGATGGCACCCTCATTCCGGATGGCATCTTCGTAGAGGAGCGCGACAGGAGCGTTGCGCTTGATTTGGATCCGGTCCATGTCGAAACCGGCCTGAGAGAAGTACTCGAGGTCGCGGCCGACGACTGAAGACGGGGTCAATACCAAGCTATACACGAGTCGGTCGGGAGGCACGTACGGGTGTTGGATTCAGCATCGAACGCCTGCGCGTAGTGCTTGTGGAGGATGTGAGGGGTCACGTAGGGAGTTCCGTGTTGGTAAACCATGTTGTTTATTGGGGATGGTTCGTGAGGGGTCTTGCGAGTGGAAGGCTGTTATATAACGTGTCAGAGACGGGGTTCGAGCACGGGAACAGTGTATCGGATCTGAGCCGTCGCGAAACTCGCGCGGTCGATCGGTAAAGCCTGTACTGACCTTGTGTGCGAGGGAGGTGTGCCAACGAAGGCTGCTGTGTTGTCTGTGAGGGAGGAGGAGGGGGAATGGTGGTGAAGAAAGGCGGAGAGGAGGGCGAGGCTTTATAGCAGCTTGCAGCCACATTCACTGGCGATCTGTACGCCGAATACGGTAAACAGGGCGATATCACGGGACATGGATAGCTCTCCACCTTCCGGTCTTGTCCGTAGGCGGGCCCCCGAGCGGGACAGGCGCACTGTCCCCTGTCCGAAAAGCGGGTAGCGAGGAGGCGGTGAGGTCCAAGGCAGAAAGGTCACCCACCGCCTGGCGACAAGAGATATCCAAGATGCTCGACATCGCCCACAACATCCGACTGATTCTTCTCGCAGCAGCTCCCCGGATAGCACCCATTCAGTCCTACCACACATGATCAGTTTCGCCTCCCAAATCCGGCATGCCCTCCATCCCATCAATTTCATCCCCCTCCCAGCCTATCATCTTTCTCGACGCCGCGAGCACATCCACGATGCCCCTTTCCTCGTCATTTTCAGCCTTGACTCGCTCGTCGTAGTCTTGGCTTTCGACGCTGCAGTGCGCGGAACAGGCCCACAGCATCGGTTCCTTCCTCCGGGGAGCCGCAATCCGCAACCCGGAAAGCCCTACAAATTGAGGATATCGTTCTCGAGACGAAGCGCGCGCCCGAGGAATGAAGACGAATTCAGCCTGTGACCTCTCTGTCATCTCCCCTTCCAAGCCGTCTTCTGCACTCGACCTGGGGTACGGGAGCGCCGGCACCTGTCTCGTCTGCGTCCCGAGTCACTTTGTCAACTGCGCGACCCATGTCAAAATCAAAACATACACACACGGTGGTTGGCTCCTGCCAGTGCGTCGTCGCCATTCGCCCGCCGCGCGCTTCATAGCGCGCCTTTGGCGCCACGTGACCTCCACGGATCAAGAGCCCCATGGCACGCCTGCGGTCCGCGTTGATGGCCACCTTGCCAGCTCGACGATCGCAGTCGCCGCATTCTTTTGTGCACACAGCCTGATAGTCAGCCCCACGACCGATATACACACGCTGATACGGTATGTTCCGCCGCGCCCACCACGGCCTTCCTTCTGTCCAACAGAGTGCAATGCAGGCTAATACGGGCGCGGGCCACAGGTTCGATCGATGGGGTCGATGATAGATGGATGGCCACAGGAAATCGAGCGGAGACCCTCGAAGATTTGCGGAAGGGTGTGTGTGCGTCTGCCGCCTTGTGGCGTCGATTTCTGTTCCTGACCTCCGCTTCCCCGCAGGAAGCTCGTCATTCGTTGAGTCCAGGCGAGACCTGCGCGCGTTACGCAAAGATGCCCCACTGTATCAGCTCTGCTCTCATCAAGTTCGCATGGCGCACACAGACCCCGCTGCGAACACACTACTACTTCCATTCCTTTGGGTGAAGCACCAATGAAGCACCCACGAAAGTGTGCCGATGAGAACCTGCGGATGTAACCGCTTACGCTTGCATGGCTTCGGCGCGGTCCCACTATGTCATGAGATGTCTGTCGCCGCCATCAAACCATCACAATAATTGCACACGCATCTCATTCCATCGCAAGTAGGCACGCGAAAATATGGTGCGCAATTTTATTTTAAATACCATCTCGGAATCATGACCCACAATCCTTCTCAGTTGCCTCCAGGAGTTCCTCCCCTGTTCTTTCACATGCACGTCAGCGAGTCATAGGAAGAACAAGAAAGGCAGGTTGACATCTCGTCTGGTATGTCATATCTTAGCACCCTCTTGCGTTCAAAAAATCTAATCGACAGGAGCAGCCTTTTCTTGGGGTCACGCTGGACACCGCAGACGGGAACATGCCGCAATCCGCAAGTCCTGCCTGGCTCATATCCGCATATCACTATTCAACCGCTCGGGCCTCCAGTTGCATCGTCTCTAATCGTTGACCGACCAGACACGCCATCAGCGCCCAATATCTCCAGACCATGAGAGATCATGTCGAAAGTAGTTCGAACGAATAGCTCGCAATCTCGCAATCCATGAGCACGGCCACGCAGAGGATATCTCGCGGTCGAAATCCATTACGGCTGACCTCGAGACGAGCTTCTTTTTGTCAAGGTTTTAGTGAGTATTACTGACGTCACGCGTTCTCCACCGGTCTGACTTTCAGTCTCATTGTACAGCCATGACTTGACCAGCGAGCTAAAAAGAAACGCAGCTATGAAATGCTGAAACGGAGACGGGGAACAGTAGCCGCCATCGATGCATCAATTGCAAGCACAGGCCTCGCGCTCGACTTTTGGAACTGAATTTCGACAAATGTTCCTAGATTATACAACAGGTATGCGTCTTTTGGTCGTCACAATGTTCGTTAATGTAAATGTAGTGTCCGTGTAGTCCATATGCCGCGACAGATGGTGCGGTGTCGCTTCACGACCATCAAACGTGTCCAATCTCCGTGCGCCGCCTAGGGATCGATGACGTTCAGGTCGACGGTCACGATTTCAGTGAACACGGCCGGACCGTCCTACACGCGCAACAGCAGTCAGCATCCGCACGAACACCACACGGACGGTCGAGGAACACCACTTACCCCGGTGAGCGCGACATGGAATACGTTCAGCGCTGACAACGCGCCGGGGCCGTCGGGGCGGAAGTCCTTGGGGACGGTCGCGTTGATGAACATGTCGCTCGTCGTCATATTGCCGTTGAAGAGGATCTGGCCGAGCCGCAGGTCCGACTCGACGCAGCCCGCGTCGCGGTCGCACTCCGCGAGGCCAATGACGAGCGCGATCTCGGTGCTCTCGAAGCCGATGACGCCCGACTGGAAGGGGAGGAGCAGGACCGGGTTCAGCACGACACAGCGGTACGGCAGGGGCAGAAGGGGGTACGCACGAATTCCTGGCTCAGGAGGATGGGGAAGGTCTGCCCGACTCTGATCGTCTGGTTCGGTTTGGGCTGGAGGATCGTGACCGAGGCGTTCCCGGCGTAGGCAGCGGCGCCCGCGACGAAGGCAGAGAGGACAGCTAGGAACTTCATGGTAAACGGCGGAGTCGTGAAGGGGGAGCGGTGGGGTGGGGTGTGTGATATGCGATGGAGGAAAGACCTGCCAGAAAGCGGACCTCGCTGCCTGGCTTTTATACTCCCCGAGTCCCGTTGTTGCCAGCACGGTGGCGGCGAGTGCTGCCCGCTGTTGAGGAGTCTCGTGGGTGCGCACGCTCGCCTCCGACGTGCAAATATGGAACAGCATGATGGGCCATACAGTGGGCGGCCTCGTCAATGCTGTTCCCAGTGATGCCCAAGTCTGGATCAGCCAGCGGACCCGAAGCGGCGGCAACCACGGGCGCCAATATCCCCGTGCTTCTCATCCTCGCCCACTCTCCGTCTGGACCTTCGTCACGACCGACTTCGTCGCAATACATGTCCGGGTTTGTGAAGGTGGAAAGGCTGGCAACGACCCCGTCGCCTGCTTGCGGCGCACGCTGTCTCAGTTGAACAACGACGGGCACCAGCAATTCTCGCCTGCACCAGCCCGAGCCTCAGGCTTGCCCCACGCACATCGCGGCTTCCCCGGTCCCATACGGTAATTCGAAGCTCGCGTATATTTCGCCGCCCACAGCGTACCCAGTCCCGGCGCGCGCCCAAGGGTCTAGTTCAGCTCCGCTTTTTCGCGGACGCGTGCAAGACTTCTCGTGTTGCTTCTTGTCATATCGGCCTGCTGAGTCCCGTAGCCCGACCCGACATCATCGGTCCTGGCATGCACATTGCTATGTTGGTGTTCGAGGTCGCGTCCAATGTCGCATGTCGATCGTCTAGAGGCCTCGTCGTCGTCGAGGTGATGGTATTTGACCTTGTAAGATCCATCCTGAGGAATGCGGTATGCAGCACTCGACTGACGAACTCCTCTGCTCCGCAGTGTACACCCCTACAACGTGACACACTCTTGTGTCATTCATTCAGGCAAAACACCTACCAGTGCTCATGCGCATTCCGCGTCTTACGCTTGCCAAGCTCTGTCTGTGCCGTTGCACGTCCCTATCGACTCCCGTGATTAAACAGCGAACGCACACGCTATTGTGCCTTTTCGCAGCAAGTCTTCCAACTGGACTTGTTTCGACATTTATTCATTCGGCATGTACAATTACCCTTACACTGAGCACTTCTTGGGCGTCGGACACGACTACGGGAGTGCTACCTACGTTAGTGTGGCGCACTCCACGCTTTTGTGTCTCGTTGAACGAGTTGCGAAGTTAGCGCCGTTCGCCACACGTCCTTATTCTCTGGACATGATGTTGGGCGTTGCCATAGTCTGACGATCAGACCCAAAGATGGGGCGTGTGATCTATCGCGGCAATGTTCTGGTACGTACCATCCTATCCAGGTATCGTTACCACGTCGTTCACGCGCTACATGGCAGAGTTGCACGCACTTGTGCGACGGGATCTGTGAGCCAAGCGCACATGCAGGACCAAACGCAATTGTGTCCTTAGCGTCCACGGAGTCAATATGGACGAGCGAGCATCGAGCCCAGAGTGGGTTATGTTATCGCTTGACAGTTGATGGCCTCTTGCCACTGACTTTGTTCTCGTCGGCGCTACGGAATGGCGCCAGTGTTACATCCCACTTCGATTTGATGGTGGCCACAAATGGTGTTTCACGAAGTTGCATCGCCCTTCGCCGGCTCTTGTTCAACGCCAAGAATTGCTTGGGATGGCATACTCCTCGCGGGTCTGTAAGTCGTGTCAATCATACTCGTGTGACCCACGCTTCATCGTATTTATGTCACATACAGCCGGGATGTGGTATAATCGTGTAAAGCGCGAGTACGACGGCGCAATCATTCGCAATCGGGTCTAGAATCATCGGAGCGCCACACTGTCCGCATGTTCCCAACGCCTTTGTTTAGCAGAAGGTGGTTGGCATGCGAGAGGTCGTCGCTCACAAGTGCATTGCCCATCCTGCCACATAGGAAGTAATTCCGACGACTCTTTTGTATTCGCAGTCGTGGTGAAGGGACAACATGCCTGCCAACGTATCATGGCAATGCACTCGGCGTGGCGCGTGGCTTCATGGCTCAGCATCATATAACAGACACGCTGCACCACGAACTATTGTGCTGCACCGTCACCTCACTCGACACTCCTCATGGCCACCGCTCCCGCTGAAAGCGTCACACCTCCCGCGACTACCAATGTCGAGATACCACAAACCACCTCCGCCGCTCCCCCACGCCCAGACACCCCCACAGCCAAGAAATTCTCGATATCGCTTGAGGCGTTTGGGACGCTTGAAGACGGTAGGACTGCCGGTATGGCCGATATCGGTCCCGCTATCAAAGAGATTCCTCTCGACAGATTCATCGCTGATCTGCTCCCTCCCTTGCGAGAAGGCGTCGATCTTGACGCTGTGCTACAGTCTCTCTCATCTGGGGACGATCCTGCACTCGTCAAGGGTCGATGGAAGGCCTTTGAACACCAGCCGAAGAAGATTCAAGGACACGAGAACGTTGCTTTCGGACCATTTCCTCTCGTGGTGAAAGCCGTTCTCGACGCTGAACCGCTGAAAAATCTCAAACCATTTCTGGGATATCAACAAAGGCCGTCGAACGCTCCTCTTTGTTACGTGCGGGACACCACTGCGGTTCCGGATGGATATGGATTTGCGCCACTCGCCAGCTCTTCAGAAGGGGATATCTATTGGCTGCAGATTGCATTCACCGCGCAGTTTAAAAAGTCTGACACTGACGTAGACAATCGCAACAGGGTGAGTCCGCCTCATTTTGTATGCATATCCCTATGTTATTGATTGTCGCTCGTAGAATGTCAAACAGACCTGTTGGGATCTCATCCAAATCATGCGCGAAGATCCTCGTCGACGGTTTACGTTCGCAATCACCATTGAGAACGTCGGCATGAGGCTGTGGTATTGTGATCGGAGTGAGATCGTCGTCTCCGAGGTCTCCAGCTTCATGCAGGTGATGCGCATTCCTAATATCCCTTCTGCTTCAGTACTCAAACACTTCTAGGACCACCGATCTCTTGTTCATTTCATCATATCGATCATGTTTGCACGCGTGCAGCACGCCGGCTGGGACACTACGATGGCCGGCAGTGACGGTGGCCGGATCGACATTGTCGTACGTTCGCGTGACGGTAGCAAGCGAGTTTTCCGAACTCTTGAGCTGCTCTACGGATTAGGCGCGGAGGCTCTTCGCGGGCGGGGAACACGAGTTTGGAAGGCAATCGAGATCAAAAAAGGTGTAGAGGTCGGCGAGCCGGTTGTGCTGAAGGACACATGGGTGGATACAGACCGTACAAGAGAAGGAGACGTCATCCAGACACTACTTCAATCAACGCCCCCTGGCGAGCTCAGGGATCACTTGAAGAACCACCTTCTCTCGGTGATATGTCATGGGGATGTCTTCATAGACGGAACCCCTGATACTACACGCGTCCAACAGGGTCATGGTACCTTCCTCATAGAAAAGCCCAAAAGCCGGGACGCAGCTGCTCGAGAGGCAGGGCACCTCTCGATGTCGACTGCAGGGTCATACAAAGTCTCACGGACCGCTTTGCCTTCCAAACCAGTCGTCATCGAGCACGATCACAAGACACATTATCGGATAGTGTTCAAGGAGCTTGGAACCGCTCTGCAAGATCTGACGTCTCTTGGAGACGTCTTCAGAGCCTTGGAACAAGTCTGCTATGGTACGTCACCACCGTCTCTGCACTAATGTCTGACTAATGGGCCCGTAGTCCTCTTAATCATACACGAAGCAGGATGGGTCCACCGTGACATCAGCGTGAACAATATCCTCTGGATTTCTGGCCGAGCGATTATCGCCGACCTGGAATACGCGAAGAAAGAGGACGCTCGTGTCACTCATAGACTCCGTACTGTGCGCTGCCCTCTACAATTCATTATCGAGGCAAGATTGAACATTCATTTACAGGCCATGGACTATTTTTTCGCAATAGAGTCCTCTATTAACGAGTATCATATCGAGGCAAGACGCGATAGGAACACTCGTCGTGCGATGGGCCCACGGCGCAAGGATACCGTCTTCCGTCACAACCCGTTGCACGACCTGGAGTCCATATGGTGGATTGCAGTCTACTTTTTATTTTGCAGGGACGTAGTCTGCAACAAACCGCCGTCTCAAGAGATGAGCCGACGCAGCACATACGTGGAGGCGATGTTCGAGCCGAAGACGAACAGAGATCGAGTCGACGTCTTTTGTAGTCAAGTCAAATTCGCCACCTCCCTGACGTGCTTGCATCCTTCAGTTGCCCAGGCTGGCGCCGAGCTTGAGCTCCTTAGAGATCTACTTCATGAGGCCTATGTTGACGCCGCAACGGACGGCAGGCAGTTCGCCAAGATCTGTGATTCTGGGATCCACTCCGAGCTCTGGGAGTGCTTTGGCTCGCTCAGCGTAGCGACCACGCATGTCGAACTTCGCGTGCGCCCAGGTCGCATCATGCCGACAGGAGAGCCAGTTCATCTTGCAGCGGGACCAATTCCAGGCAAGAAAAGACCGGCAGTAGACTCCGTGCTGTCGCGGCTCAGAGGGCAGTTGATACTACAGTATGCCCCCACTGTAACCGTGGAAGACGGGCTTGACGAACAGGACCAGCCGGCGCGCAAGAAGGCTAGATTGCACGAGTAGATTGGCTACAGGACGGTAATTCTCAGAGTGCCGTAGTAAAGCGACGAATGTGTACATCCCTATCGTCCAACGATTCTACGGCCGCTTGAAAACAACGACAGAATTCGCCGTGCAACTCGTCTGCAACATGGGCGTCGAATACATCAATCGATTCCTCAGCATCGCTGTAAGCATCGCAGAGCAACACATGAGTCTCGTCCAACATTGAGCCTATCGTGGTCAAATACGGGTGAAGATATTGTAAACGGTCAAGGAAGAAATTATTACTTGTAATCGCAAGATATCGCCCGGTTTCTTGATAGAATAGTTGCGCAGCGAAGCGTCGTTGCAACGCCAAACGTTCTGCAGATTCATCTGATATGTCGGTCTCGTCAACCTCTCGGTTGACCACGAAATACACCGCTATCCACCAAATCGACTCCATGTCATGCAACGGGTTGAAGCGGAAATCAGGGAGTTGCAGTTTGCGAACGGCGTCCATGACTTCATCCGCAGACATCGTCTTCCGAGACTTTCGCGGTTGGAACAAGTATGAATGTTGATCGATCTCTACCGCTACGAAGTTGGCGGTCCCCTATCACGGGCCATGAGTCCATCATCTTCAACTCCAACATTGGGTTGCAACGTACCATTCTCCCTATCCGTGTCTGTTCATCCAAGCGACAGGCATACTCCAAGTCGGTGATCATTCCCTTGCCGTTGACCATCAGAATGTTTCCGGGACTCAGGTCACGGTGTACCCAGCCACATTTATGCAAAGACGCCACCGCTTACAAAGGAAATGAGTGGTGCTGATTTGCCAATATTACAGCTATATCAACTCACCCGAGACTGCATCCGACAAGACCTGGAATATGGTCCGCAAGGAGGCGATCTCATCGAGCGATGTCCCTAGCTCCTTGAAGACGATGCGATAATGTACTTGAAGATGGGCCGAGCCTGAAGAATCTTGACTACGATCCCCGGGATCTGCCGATGTCGCTCGTACAGCGTTGAAAAGGTGCGCTGTGCAATCCTGTGTGCCACCGATGAAGACATCGCCGTGACATTCGACTGTTAGAAAACAGTCGCGGAGACTCTCCCCTACAGCTTGCGACTCCTTCAGTCGCATGTTGTTCTCTCCCTCACGCACCCGTGATTCTTCCACCCACGCGTCCTTCAACGCCACGGGATCACCACATTCCATACCATCCACGATTCGGATAGCTTTCCATACGCGCGTTCCTCTGCCTAGCAGAGACGACGCGCCACGATCCGAGAGCATCTCGAGGGTGCGGTAAACCGCGACGTTCTCTGACGAACGTACACTAATCTCGTACTGGGGCGCATCGGCCCCTCCTACGACGGATATCGTAGGGTCCCAGCCAAGGGCATGTCGCTCCGCGAGGGAGATTGCGAGGACAAAATGGAGTAAAGTACGAGGGTCCTGCGACTCATGTCAGCTTGCGTTTCTAGGAATATACCGCTTAGACGCACCTCGACAAAATCAAACACGGTTGACACCACTAACTGCGCGCGATCGCAGTACCACAGCTTCATGCTAGCGTCCTCGATCGTGAACGCGAAGACAAAGCGACGACAAGGGTCCAGCATGCAGTTAAAAATGCTGTGAGAGACTTTGTCGATGTTCTGCGAATCAGGTGAGCTTTCAATCAAGGTTCGAAGAGAACGACACGCACGTTCTGCACAGTCTGCGCGTTGTGAGCCCTTTTGTACTGGCCTGGAACAGCGATATTACTCCATCGTGGCGCGTCAGAGGCACATGAGGCCAGAATGAAGTACGCGTCCGGAAGAGCCTGAGACACGTCAACCCGTCGCCCGAAGCCAGGCGGAGCCTTCGGGTTGTTGCTGAAGATGACTTCTGACTTGTGGGAGTCGACGGCTTTGACAAACAAATGCACATTTCGCTGCAGCGCTGCAAAGACTTTCCGCTCGTCCCTGCCATGTACTCCCGATGGGTTCTTCTTGGTGTATCCCCACAGCCGACCGTGCATGGTGATCGGCGCCGTGTTGCTGCCATCATGCAACTTGTTGTCAATGAGGGTGTCCAAGACTACGTCCCGGGGAAGAGGCGGCAAGATTTTCGTCAAGAAGATATCGACAGGAACCTGGACGGCTTTTCCGTGTGGTGTATCCACGAGCGTTGGCCGCACAGCACCCGTTGTCCGGGCTGAGCTCATGTTGGCAAGGGGTAGAAGGACAGCACCTGAAAATTGTGGGGTGAGATAAAGAGCATAACGGAATGCTGATGGTTATGCGTGCACCATTCTGTGAGGTGGACGCCGACGTTGTTGAACAAAATGCGGGCGCGTCCCCTTGTTCTCTTTCGAGGACAGGATCAAACCCAATCTGTCCGAATAGACGCTTGTTCTTGAATTAACCTGTTGAAGCCAACGGTCACATACATCGCAGGACCGGCCAGCAATAATCGTAGAACATGGAGTCGACGAGGAAAGAGAGGGATTTGAGTCAGGCGTTTTCTGCAGTGCGCGGCTTCGAGCTGCGGACGGGTCCCGGCCCGGTGCGCCGTGCCGTAAACCAATATGCACGCCCGCATTTCTTTATTATATTCAACGGATTTGCAAGGGATAGAACGAAAATTGAATTGACAGGACATCATCCACCCAAATCAATGTTCTTACCCCTTCCAGATTGTATTTTAGTTTACGGCGGGCGCAGTAAGCGAAAGTGAGCTGTGGACGACGACGACAACAAGTATTGGCAGCCCCGGGCGCTCAAATACTGCTGTTTCACTGCGACGACCACCTGGCACCGATGCTCAGGCTACAAACGGCAGGCCTCGCCATAAGCAAACTGCCCCTGCAATACGGAGTGAGTGAGACCGTATGATAATAGCAAACGAAACCTGCTGAGTACTACAATGCAGGCTTACGTGTTTGAAGTTGAAAACACGTCGGCCTTCGAATCACTACCATTCCTCGGGCAAGACTCCTGTTCAATGATGCCGTCACAAGCGGCGATCTCGTGGGGTTCCCGCACGTACACTCTCTGTGCATCTACAAGATCCATTCCAAAGGCCAAGCCAAGGGTTCCACTCTACTACGCTCCGAGAACGATGACTTCTCCTGCTCGGCGGTTAGATAGAAGGCTGTCGTTCCTGTGCCGATTTTCGCTATCCAGCAAGCGGTCCGGACAGTTCTGCATATTATTCGGTCTTTCAAAGTCCATCTAAGCGACATGTATCGGTCGTTAGCTTTCCGTTCGCTCTTTCCGGCGCAATTCCCGGCGTTTCGCCAAGCGGCAAGCCAACACGACCAACAGCCAAATCCACATTCTCACCATGCGCCACAGGCACGCCAGCTCGTATCGGTCAAACACACTTGGCTCGGAATCATACATCCACGCGGTTCACCTCTTGACGGCTCCCGCGCGATATTTTGTTGGGCTAGCGCACCATCAGGCCGCTTGCTGGGGATGCTGCGTGACCTTTCGTCGTATAAAGCTATCATCTTGTGTCAATCTGCCGCATACGGAATATGGTAAGTCCATTTGCGACCTTTACATTGCACGCCAATAGAACGTATTGCCTCGCAGAACTTCACTTGCGTAGACGCGGGGTACAGCCATAGGCGCCTATGGTCAACGAAGTGGCGTGGGAGACATTTGACTTGAGCACGCGCTCGAACACTGTCGAGTACATGCAAGGTAGTCGCTGATGCTCTGTTTTCTTCAATCTGTATGATAATTGTCTTTGCGCTTCCGGTATACGCGTGCAGTCTCTCGACACCTCTCGACATGGTAACAAGTTGCTCTCGGCGTCTAATTCGTGGTGGGTTGTCCAAGGATGGTCTTTGTGGGTCCAACATGCTGAACGATATATTCTTCCGTCAGTGATCACCATCAGTGAGACATCGGCCACGATGCTGCCTTTCGTGCTTTTGAGACTCACTCGACAATGTGCAGTCTAGCTCAATATACCCCCGTGAGATGTGGTTTTCTTGCTTAATGTGAGTCGGGTGATAACTATCGTGACATTGCACAGACCAAATTCGAAGGGACGTTTTCCACAGGTCTCCTGGACGTGTATGAAGTATCTTTCGCGTGCCGCATGCCGTCGTCGTGCCTCGCTATGTCCGCGATTGGACAGGATCATCTCTTCGGGCCCGCCTCGAGGACTAGGGCACCGCGTTCCGACGATGATAGTCGCTTTTCTGATGGCGGTTCTGCGTTCGACGTGGCCGGTCTAGACGGAAAGAGACATTTTCCGAGAGAATTTGTCTGCGGGTAAGGGGCACTAAACATCGCGGATGCGTCGTCTTCCCCCAGCCCCATCATTGCCCCTTCACTCATCGCTTCCCGCCCACCTCTCAACGCTCATCGCCCGCCGTATCTCGCCCGCTGGTCCTGCGGCCGGCTAGGGCTTCGTCATGGAGTCCGACTCTTCGTGGTCGGCGAGCTTGCGACCTCCTGAGACTCCAACCATCACGAAAAGCTGCCTTGGTCTCGCGACCTATAGCACGCTGGATAACTATCGCACCGCTGCGATGGCTGACCTCGGTCCTCACGCCAAGGAGATATCCGCCTCGAGCTTCATCGAAAAACTCGTTCCCCCGTTGGCTCGCGGAATCAGCGTCGATGCAGTCCTCCGTGACCTTTCAGTGGGTCCTAATCCCGCCATCATCGGCGATCAGTGGGCGGCATTCAGCACACCGCCGCGACTCGACCCGCGTCATGAAGATCAGACATACGCACCTCTCGCGGGGCTCGTAAGAGCGATCACTACAGCGCGTTCTCTACAGGGGCGGCAAGGCTTGAAGTACCTAGTTCGGTTCGCTCAATTCCCTACCTTCCCTCCGAAAAGCACATTCCGTAAAACATCCATGAAACCTGATGGGTGCGGGTACATTCCGGCCTTCACGACAGAAGGCGTCGAGGCCGGGATAGCAGGCGACGTTACAGTACATTGGTATCAGATCGTCTTTGTGGCTGAGTTCAAGAAGGGCGAAGGTATCAAGCAACGCAACGAAGTACGTTTCTTTCGAGTGTATGATGTCCAGCGCTCATCATGATGACTGCCCAGAATATTGAGCAAGTCTACAGCGACATGACTCAGGTCATGCGTGATGACCCATCTCGACGCTTTGCTTACGGTCTGACCATGGAGAATTATCGGACACGGATGTGGTACTGTGATAGAACTGAAGTAGTGGTGTCAGAGCCCATGGACATCGGGTTGAGAGAGGTGAATAGCTCATTTCATCTCTCATCAGAGCTTATGCACATCTATCGTCTACAGAACCACGGTCTCTTCGTCAACTTCATCCTGTCACTCTCTTACGCACGATGGTGGCAAGTTGGCTTCGACAACACAATGGTTCCCGCGAGCTATCAGAACTATACAATCGCCTGCCACAGCGAAACAGGCGCTAGCCGTACTTTCGAAACTTCGAAGCTCATCCATTGCGCCGCCGCGGAAGCACTACGTGGCCGAGGCACACGAGTTTGGCGCGCTCACGAAGTGCTCGGCGATGACTTGCGTGGCCCTCGCGTAATTGTCAAGGATACGTGGAGAGACTCTCATCGCTCGAGAGAAGGCGATATCATCGAAGCTCTGCTGAGAGACGTGATGGCTTCCTCACATATGACCCCCGATCAGAAAGAGGCTGTACGAGACCACATCCTACCCGTCTTGTGTCATGGCGATGTTCCAATCCGGCCTCACTTCGACCCCCAAGTTGCGGATACCACTCGTGCGGTAGGAGAATATAGCCTCTTCGTTGTCAAGCTTCCACGCAAGGGAGAACTTCGCGCGGCGGCCGAAAGTCTTGCAGCAAGACGAGACACCGGCTCCCACATAGACAGAGCGTACTACCTTGACGCGCAATACGGCGAGCTCACAGAGTACAGTCATAGGACACACTATCGGATCGTTTTCAGAGATGCCGGAGTGCCACTGCAGAAAGTGACGTCGCTTGGAGATGCCTTTCAAGCGCTTTCTGATATCTGCTACAGTTTGTCACGATCTACGATTCTGACGCGCATGGACTGATATGCGTTGCTCGTAGCCGTATACTGGTTCCACAAGGCTTCGTGGGTACATCGCGACATCAGCCCCAGCAACATCATCTTGGTGGGCTCGCCACCCATCGCGAAACTCACTGATTTCGAATATGCCAAACATATGGACGAGTCTACGAGCCATATCATTCGAACGGTAGTATTGAATTTCGCTTGTCCGAATAAAATGTGAGCTGACTATCATTCCATCGTCAGGCCTCAACATTCTTCATGGCTTGCGAAGTGCGAAGTGGAAAATATCACTTCGCTGGAAAGACCACTGATCGTCCTGCCACCCGTACACGGCCTTCCATCGCAAATCTTGATGTTCGTACAGCCACCACACCAATTCCTTCGCCTCCAGCTTCGCAGGAGCTATCGTTCCCCGCAAAACAGACTGAAGGGGCAGATCAATTCGCCATATTCCGATACAATCCTCTTCACGACGTGGAATCCATGTGGTGGATAGGGGTGTACTGGCTATTCTATAGGGAGGTCACGCCGGAGCTGGCGCATCTTCAGCCCGCAGAACATCTCGAGTTGCAACATCAACATGCCATGAGTCTATTCGAGAAGGCGCGAAAACGCGAAGAAGCGTTTTGGGGGGACGGCGTCTTTGCGAACTATATCAAGGTGCTCCACCCGTTGTTTCAGAAAGCCGCCACATGGTTAGAGCGGACGAGGGAGATTATCGTCACTTCGTACCGCCAATTCGAGGTGCCAGATCCTGAGTCTGAGGTCGTTCTGACGTTCCAAACGGTCGCGGACGAGGCAGCCAATGCACTACTGGAGAATTTTCGCGCAGCGGCCAATTCTCTTGAGGGGATACAAGTGCGGACCCTCACTCTTACTCCTTCGTCGTCGACTTCGACTTCGCAATCGAAGCAATCGCAATCGAAGCAAGTTCCACCATCCACTCCCGCGGGAACGCGCCGATCTCTCAAGACTCACCTTCCCACTGTTGGCGTCAGCAGTCTTGCTCACCGTGTGGGGCAGTGGGGACTGGCATCGAACGTTGCTACAATCCCAGACCAAAAGGCATTGGACGTTCATCCCGCCAAGAAACGAAAAGTGAAGTAGACGTATGTTATGCTTCTGTTCAATACTTTAGTTGCTGGCTGACTGTACAGGGCGCTGGAGTGCTGTTCAGAGTTCTCGCGATTGATCGTTGAATCAGGCCGATTGTATTGTCCACCAGACATGCTAGCTACAAATTTACATCATGCACTGGGACTGTCGCTTAATTGACGTAGCAGGCTACGTAACTTGATATCCTTTTCGCGAAGAAGTGAGGCCGCATCCTGAAACCAACCGTAAAGCTCCTCGTACACCTCATCGTCTATGTCTTGATTGATCGTCTCCATGTTTTCTTCGAGTTTCGTGTACGCCTCCCGCAAAAAGACGAGAGCGTGGTCGAGGACCCGCGCGATTTTGTGCAGCGATGGGTGAAGGCAACGTACCTTCTCACGGAAAGTGTCATACGATTTGAAGGTGAAATAGCGTTCATCCGTATTGTAGAAAAGACCGGCAGCTAGGGATTGCTGCTGGAGGGTGGGCGCTGTGTCGTCATCCTCGTCCACCTGTCTGTTGACGACAAAATATACTGCGATCCACCACAAAGATTCCAAGTCGTGCAGAGGATTGTGGCGAAAGACAAATCTGCGTGTGTCTTCGTAGACGATGATTGGTGGCGG
>ALYI01003417.1:0-23874 GCA_001969225.1 Ceriporiopsis andreanae CBS 279.92
CCCGCCTCCATCCCGTCTCGGTTCCACGCAGTGCGCACGTCTCGTCTCGTCTCTCTCGCTGTTATGTTACATACTACAGGCTTCACATCTCTCTCGAGTTCGCGAACGTCCACCCCCGTCTGTATCACTAGCACCGGCTCTGGCTTTCATATTCTTGTACATAGCATTGGTTAGCTCTTCATCCTTCTTGTACATAGCATTAGTTACTAGTTACTGGTAGTAGCCCCTCCTCCGAAGTTCGCGCAATAACATGGAAATATAGATCAATGAATGTACTCACGGTTTGGCGGGGGGTCTCGAAACTGGATTGTATGCGCGAGGCGCTGACCTGCAGCAGCCCTGCCTCGCAGCACTAGAAGAGTGAGCTCAGAGGTCTGAGCTGGCCAAGATACAGCCCACAGAACTAAACCAAAAATTATGAAGAGGGACTTAACACACAAGTCGCCTTGTTGGTCCTCTTCGTACTAAGAGGAGGCGCGTCGCGTCGGGCGTCGTGTGCTGAGCGCCCTTCCCGACGCCAAAGAGCAAGAGGGAGCAAGTCTCTCCGAAAGTTCAATGTGTGTCACGCTGACAATCCAATCATATCAGCGTGTGAACTCCAAACGGATCAGTATATTCTGCGTGCGACCGTACAGTAAGTACATCAAAATTGCCAAATGACGCGATGGTTACAATGAACAGCGAAGAATTGAAAACTGGGCGGGTATCACGTTGTCATATCGAAAGAGTACACTATAATGAAGTGGGGACGATTGGGAAGCCAGGATGTGGACGAATGGGAAGCCAGGATGCGCGCGAAGAATGGCGGAGCAGGAAAATTAAATGTGGTCCATGGCGGAAAGCAATGTGTCCCAGTGATTGAAGAGTAGATTAGTCGCCCAAGACGAACAATGTGTGCCGGCACGTTTTTGTAGGTGTGGAGTGTAGAGTCCGCCTAAAGGAGGATGGCGAGCAGGTCGCCCGCCTTCAGTCTCTCGGGACGTAGCTGGGCGGCGGGTCCATGCCCTGGATCGCAGGGCTGTTCCGCAGCTCCTCCATCTGCATCTGCACCGCGTCCAGCTCCCGCCTGATCGCCGTGATATCCGTATCTCCCCCCGCACTCGCCCGAGCCGCGCCTCCAGCTCGCTCTGCCGGCGCTGCAGCCCGCTCTGCCCGTACCCGTACTCCGAATCCCGCGGGCCGGTGTAGTCCAAGCGCACGCCGTCCTTCGACGACGCGGACTGCGTGGCGTCGCTGCGCCCCGCGCCGGGGAGGTGCGGCACCTGCACGTACTCCGCGTCGCTCAGCGCGGTCGAGCTCTGCGGGATGATGGTGAACGAGTACGGCGTCGCGGGCGGCGCGGCTTCGGCCATGACGGCACCGTCGTCCAGGTTCAGGTCGTTGTCGCGGTGCTGTGAGCGTCGGCGCCAGAACCACACGAGCAGGAGGATCAAAGCGATCAGAGCTGCTCCGCCCAGTCCGCCCCCGAGCCCGGCAGCCAGTGCTACATGGTTCGAACTTGATGAAGTAGGCGCTGGCACGGCGGGAGGTGAGGTTGATGTAGGCAGGCTGCTCGTAGGCAGGCTGCTCGTGGGCAGGCTGCTCGTGGGCAGGCTGCTTGTAGGGGGCTGGGAGGACGAGGATGACGGCGGCGGGGGCGGTTCGTACCTGACAGCGGCTTCAGCATATTTCGTTGACCGGGTACGACGGGTCAGACGACTCACTGGTACAGAAAGTAATCGAACGCCAGGAACGAGCTGTTGTGCAGGCCCGTGCCGGGCAGCGACTGGACAATGAGAGTGTGCATCTCGTTGTCGAGCTGCGGGCTGTCCCACACCGAGGAGTTGTACACCCAGTCGACGGTGTTCGTGTCGCGCGTGTAGCCCCCGGCGGTCGCGCCGTCGAGGATGAACGTCAGGTTCATGAAGGTCGTGATGCCCTGCCCTAGGAAGGGCGGGAGCAGACAGAACACCGATATGCTCGTCCCTGCACATCCATATGCAAATCAGATCGCGCATCGCAGAATGCAGATGGAAACGGAGACGTACCGTTGAAATGGATCGACACAGTCGTCGTCGGTTCACCGGGATTGACCGTCGTCGTGTGCCACGTACCGGACTGCACCTTCGACGGATCGATGGGCACCGCGAAGTGCGCCCCCGGCGTGCACGCCGCGCACGTCCCGCCCACCGGATCCCACTGGCCCCCCGCGGTCGGCAGGTAGTCCGGGACAGTGCCCTGCGAATCCGGGCGCTCGTCGCCGAACACATCGTCGATGATGTACGACGGCATAATCAAGAGGACCTAGTGTCGCTATATAGCGACGCGGAGGTCAAAGGTGTAGCAGTTGCAGTCAGGGAGAGTAGGAGACGTAGGCACTTTGTGTGTGTTCGGCTCGCCCACGAGCTCGAGGGCCTGATGAGCATTTTGAAATCCAGCAGCGCCGCATGAACGATGTCCGTCTGGATTCTGCGTCCACGGTACTAGACGAATGATGGGGCTGTAAGCAGCGCATCTCGTCCGACAAAGACGCATCAACGGTATCTGTAAACCTTAGAGCTGGGCGAGAGAATAAGTATAAGTAGCCGTTCTGTGCTCGTATTTTGTAACCTGACCTGGTCAACGTACCCCGTCTAACGTTCAGCGTCGACGCCCATTTGTTCCTGGATAACGATCTGCTTGATCTTCTGGCGATGCTCGCCGTCAGTGCACAACAACGCAGGCGACGTCAGTCGGCGACTTACTACAACGTTGCGGTTCTGAGACAAGCCTTCCTCGAGGATTCGCGCGGGACCGCGTCTATTGGCTGATGCGCTGATGGCGGTCAGTTTTTGGCAGACTCGCATCGAAGGGGTCTGGGACCGTGCAGCACAGCGGATATTACACAGGACATGCATAATTCAAAAGGTAACGAGGACATTGCAAGGACACTGATGAGACATGGACGGGTATCATGTTGTATATGTAGTGTAAGGCACAGAAAGCGCGTAACAGAAGTTGCGAGCGAATCCAAACCAGAAGCTGGAATGAGCGGCGAAGAATCCCCGCACGCAGGCGGACCATGTTCGTGACGTATCCCAGTAAAGGTGGATTACTCGTCCAAGTCCGGTGTAGGTGTAGTGTGTGTGCTTGGAGGAAAAATGTCCAGAGCATGTCGCGCGACTCGGTCGCGTCTCAGTCTCTCGCAACGTAGCTCGGCGGAGGATCGATACTTTGAACCGTGGAGCTGTTCCTCAGCTCCTCCATCTCAGCCCGCACCACGTCCAGCTCCCTCCTGATGGCAGCCATGCCCGCGTCGCCTTCCGCACCGGCCCCAGCCTCGGATGCCAAGCGCGCCTCTAATTCGCTTTGCTTACGCTGCAGCCCTCCCTGAGCGTACTCCCCGCCGTAATCCAGGCGTATATCCTTCGATGACGGCACCTGCGTCATCCCGCCGTATCCCCCGCCAGGTAGGGGCGGGAGAGATTCCGGGTCGATCGTGAATGAGTACGGCGCCGCCAGCGAGGCCAGGCGGCGTTCCTCGGCCATATCGACGTCGTCTGAGTTTAAGTCGAGGTCCTTGTGCTGTGATCGTCGGCGCAGGTACCAGAGCAATAGGAGGACTAGAGCAATGAGAGCTGCTCCGCCCAGTCCGCCTCCGAGCCCGCCAGCCAGCGCAGCTGTATGGTGGGCGCTACTTGTTGATGAAGTAGGTACGGATGGCAGGGAGGGTACGGCTGGTGGCGTGGTAGGAGTATCTGGCGTGGCGGGAGCAGACGATGTCGGAGGAAGGGAGGATGTGGGGGACGGAGAAGACGTTGTGGCTGGTAGATCTTCGTACCTAACACGTTCTTGAGCAAGTCTCTTAATGTAACGGGTCAGACGACCTACTCGTATTGGAAGTAGTCAAACGCCAGGAACGAGCTGTTATGCAGGCCCGTCCCGGGTAGAGACTGGACAACGAGGGTATGCAACCCGTTTGCTAGTTTCGGGCTGTCGAATACCGACGAGTTATACACCCAGTCCACAGTGTTCGTGTCTCTTGTATACTGCCCGACTGTATTACCGTCAATGTTGAATGTCAAATTCATGAAGGTGGTGATAGTCTGGCCGAGGTAGGGCGGCAGTAGACAGTACATCGATATGCTTGTCCCTGCACGCATGTGTTAAATCACGTCACTGCAGACAGTCCGAGGAGACATACCGTTGAACTGTATCGAAATGGTCGTCGTTGGTTCACCAGGGTTGACCGTCGTTGTGTGCCATGTACTGGATTGCACCTTGGAGGGATCGATGGGAACTAGGAAATGGGCCCCAGGAGTACATGTACCGCAGGTTCCACCCACAGGATCCCACTGGCCGCCAGCGACCGGAATGTAAGTCGGAACGGTTTCTTGCGAACCTGGTCGCAGGTCGCCGTACACATCGTCTATAATGTAGGACGGCATGAGAACCTAGGATACAACCAGGTCAGAGGTGGCAACACTGTAGGAGGACCGTAAAGCAGCGCGGTAAATTTGCGGTCGTTTCCTCCACGAGGCCCTGATGAGCTTTTTTGAAATCACAGCGCCGCTTGAACGATGTCCATCTGCGTACACGGTCCTTGACGAATGATGGTGCGGTAAGCTAGCAGCGCTAATCCGACAAAGTCGTATCAAAAGCACTCGCGACCTTTGAGCTGGACTAAGGCCGCCCGAGATGCCAACGAGATGCACCCGAGACCTGTCGTTGATGTGCATAGGCACCTTTGTGTAGTTGCTCCAGTGTGCACAAACGATGACCTGGACCCTTTTGGCAAGGTCGCTCTTCAGAACGTTTTCGTATACAGACCTTAGGACACGCTCACCTTGTTCTGTCATCTGCAGGGCGGGTCTATAGTTAATTGTGGGCCTTCCTTATGTCAGGTCACGCCATCACGGTTACCAGGAACGCGACTAAATCATTGCCGCGGTGGCAATAGTGGCGGAGACAGAATGAGAAAGTGTGACACCCATAGATATTACAGTCGACTGGGTCATCAGGCCACCAGTGAGCATCGGCATGCAGAGCATAGCGGCGTCGACGTACCGCGTTTGCGTGGTCGCTACATTGGGTGAACTTGAGGACCAGTGGGAAACTGGAGAGGACCTCCTAGAACGCCCAGACTCTATCGAGATGTCGCGGATCTACAAAAGTAACACGCAGTCTTGAGGTCCAGGATGATTACACAGCTTGAAGTCAACAGTTGGGTTGACCATGAGCTGCATGGTGGTAGAGCTCGCTGGAGACAAATTGAAGTACGGTACGAAGGCGGTGGACGCGCCGCAGCCAATGAGACAGCGCGTTGATGCGAAAAAAGGAAAGCCACGTGGCGCCGCCCATACCAGTAGCGCCCTTCCGCCTCGCCTCTTGGACCCGAACCTCTACCATCTCCCGACGCTGATTTCACATCCTCAACCCGTTACAAGTAATCGTTCACTGCGATGCATTTTAATCGTCTAGCTCTTTGTTTTTTGGTGACAAAATACGCGCAGGTCGCGTCGGGCGCAGCTCTATCAACGCCGTCTCATGAAGTTCAACCATTCGACACCAGTTCAAGCGTAGAACACCAGTATGGCTACTTGGGATTCTCTGACGTGCTGTCGTTGCCGCTGTCTTTACTGTCTCCACTGCTTGGGTACAACAACTCGTGCTGGGCGACACACTTGATCGAGACGTTCTGGGACGGCTCTCCGCAGGTTTCTACTGTACCCGAAGACGCAAACGAACACGAACCAACCGCCGTACATCAACGCGTCAAACGCGCTCCATCGAACACAACTCCGTCGAATCTTGCCCCCACGCCGCAGCCAACAGTCGCCTCATCGCCGTTGACCACAATACATATCGCAAGCGAGCAGGACTTCGCTCTTATCCTCCCAAACGTGGCTGGAGGTAAGCGAACTTCTCTTCTTCTGCTCACAAACACCGTCCGCGCAATACAGTCACTGACGTACAACTCAGAGCTCATATCGGACGCTGAAAGCGACGGAGTCTCTTGGTGCACGCCTGGGAGCAACGACGCGTCGTGTGGCGGCCGCACCATGCAGAACGGCTTCATCCTCGCGGCGTCCATTGCGCATGCCGACGACGGCTCGTGGGTCCAGGTGACTTCACGTCTTCACCGTGTATCGACGATCCTCTAAACACATCCCGTTTGTTATTGGCGTTAGATCACCGGCTGTATCGATCCCAGTAAATCGAGCCTTGATCCGTCGGACGACGGCGGGCAGTTCGACGTGCGCTTCCCCAATGGCGCGCAGTGCTCGTTCGGCGGCTACGGCGCGAGCTTCATTGAACAGTGCGTGCTCTCATTTCCGCTGGTTATCTACCTCTCCTCTGACGTCGTGCATCGTGTTTGTTCCTGGTCTCGCGCGGCCTATCTGTCCATCCATCTGCCTCGCTCCCATCGGCCTTCTGCTTCCTGTCTGCGCTGCCTATCTGCGTTTTCCCTGGACCCTGATGATGCACTCGCGCGCTGCACCTTATCTGTCGCATCACGCATTCGTCACCCGCATCTGCAGGATCGAACCGTCGAACGCACGTTTCTGCCTCCGGTGCTGCGCCAAAGAAGACGACCAAGTCAATTGCAACTCCCACCAGGACCGCAGCGGGTGCCCGGCCGCGATCCCTGGAAACTATTCCTTCCCGGCAATCGGCGTGGACTGCTCATAAATCATCGGATCGGGCGTGGGCCCTGCACGGATGGCGTGCCCGTACGCACACTCTACACTATCTCCCGGAAGCTGGTCTCCAAGTTCCTGTCTTGGTCTATCTCGTCCTGTCTGCGTCACTCACTTTGTAGCGCTACGGTTTCACATGTAATGAAGGCCGATACATGATGCACTGATGGTTGACGTCTCCCGAGCGGCCTCGCGGCGTGCAATTTGAGTGCAATCTGCTAGAAGCTACAAGACAGCGCACAAAACTCGTATGGTCACAGGCGACTCTGTCAAAGAGCACGTTCGATGCGTGTACGAAGGCTTACAACGTGAGAGGGTCTATGAGAGATTATCCAAACCGAGCAACAAACAGTCATACGACGCGACGTACGTGCACATCCTTTTGTCCTGGGTGCGACGGCGTGCAAATATATCATCTCTCCGAAGCTGGTCTTCAAATTCCCGTCCTGGCCTATCTCGCCGCCACTCCGCCACTCCTTTTGTCATGTTGCGGCGTCATATATGTACGCAGAGAGAAACCTGATGGTTGACATCTATGAACGGCTGCAAGGCGTTCGAAGCACGCAAGCACATGTGGACTCTGTCAAAGAACATACTCATTGCGTGATACATGGGTGCATGAACGTAGAGATACAACGTGGGAGGGTCCATGAGAGAATGTCCAAACCAAGCAAGAGAGAGCCATATAACGGTGCAAGACGATTGGAGTGATGAGACGACAATGGGGGTGATGATACGAGGCAGATGCGGATGGGAAAACTACGCATACGCACATACACATACTTTTGGTTCTAGCTAGGTGGGAAGCTAGGCGGATATTAATACAACTGCAAGAAGATGACGGTTGTGTAGAAGGTAGATGATAAGCTGAATGGAGAATGGGTCCCTGATGGGTATCGAAACGTAACGCGTCGTCCAGGGCTCTAGGCCTTGGCAAAGACAAGCTTCCCAACACTGAGGCCCTTGTCGACCTCGACGCCCACGAGCCGCGTCTTCTCACCGAGCCAGTCGATGCGTCGGACGCCGCCCTCCCAGCCACCGCCCATGCGGGTGCAGCGGCGCTCGTAGGCGCGGGTGACCCGCTGTTGCGCGCGGCTCCCGGTACCGAGCGACTCCCACTCCTCCGGCGTGATGGGCGTGAGCAGCGTCGTGTGTACTGCGTACAACAGGTCGAGGATCGTGATCACGGGCGCGCGCCGCGGCTTCGGGGCGCCGATGGTGAACCGCGGACCCGCGCCGGTGACGACAATCGTCCAGGGAAACTTGTGCGAGCGCAGGATGAGGCGCGCGGAAGATGGCGTCGGCGGGTCCGTCGCGGGCTCGGAGAGCGTGTGCGCGGGGATAGCGGACGCGGTCGCGCGGTCGAGCACCGTGCGCGCCGACGGCGTGAACATCACGTCGTAGGTGAGCGGCGCGTGGTGCAGGCGAGTGTACGCCAGTAGCGGGTGCATGTGCATGGACGTCGCCCGAGGTTGCACATATGCAACGGGTTGTGTATGGTGATACGACGAACCGACTACGCAAAACGGAAACAATGCATGAGCCGCATGTCGCTTGAAGCGCGATGTCTGCGAAAACTTACGTGATCTCGATGATGTGCTCTGCCAACTGTTACTGGGTGGCAGTCTTACCTGTGAGGAGTGGTGGGACGAATAGTGATGCGGGGAGTTGGAGCGCGAACTGGCAGGGGTAGAATGTCCTGTCGAGTAGGCGTGCGTCGGCTGAGATGCTGTACGCCGCATCAGATATCACGGAAGATGTTACAGGAGAGAAGAACAGGCATACCAGTGTAAGTCGCACGGCGCATCGCTTGTGGCCTAAGGTCAGAGGGTGCTGACGCCGTGGAGGCGTGATGTGTTCTGCTGTGCCCGTGTGTCCCTCTCATATCGTATGTTGAAGGACCCAGCGGAGACGGTCCTGTGGCGTGCGAATGACTGTGACTGCGGGACGCTGTCGCGCCACGAGAATATACATCAACATAACGTGGGTCAGGCTTTCGGTCAGGCTTGGACGCGGGGCGGTTGCTCGAGTCGCCAAACAGCTTGCGCAAGTACGAGGGCATGATGAGGAATGGCGTGAAGTTCGTGAAAGCTACCCAAGGTCGTAACAAGAGGAGATTTACGCGGTAGTGGGACGCAAAGCTCTGCGGGTACAAAGACACGGTTAGACACGGACGAGGGTTTTATACGAGTTGCAACTCACGCGCTACATACTAAGACTGTTGGTCGGTGAGGACCTGGACTCTCGACCTGCGGTGTGACTTTGGCAACCCCCAAAGATGCATGGCTTGTAATCTTGTTTTCTGAAGGGGAAATGCGTAGCGAGATGGCGTGCAATCAAGCCGCAAAGTCCGGCTGTCGCAGAGGAATTGCTTTCTCCCGTTTTGAGTCGGAGTACCCGTGCCCGCGAGAAGACGAGGAGACCGCTGCCAGGCATCTCATATCGGTTATCCGTTAGGTAACTGGATCGTGATGACCGGTGTGCTGGCCCTCCAATGCGGCGTCGTCAGAATTTTCGAGCGTGTTTGCAACGCCGCGTGTTTGAGGCGTGGCCTTTGTTTTTGACAGGCGCGACGGCGCTCTTCCCACACGAACTCCAGCGTGCCTCCCGCCCGCGCGTCTCAGGGCGCGGCGGTCCCGCCAGCTCGTTATACCGTCCACGGGTGGATTGTGACTGGGCCCTAAGCGAGCCACGGGCAGAACACGAGTCAGCGCGTGCCCGCAGGCTATCACCACGAGGGGCGCAGAAATCAGGTCTTTTGAGGACGCGGGCCATGGCGCTGCGACGTGTTCGACGGGCTGTACGCCTCGATAGCGGAGCTGCGCATGCTATCGAGGATCGTCCGCGGACAGATCTAGTCAGCTGTCAACGCGGAGGGTGTGAGATTCTGCTCGGTGACGCGATTGACAGCGGACGAACGATTGGGCCCTTGCACAAGCGACCGCACTGCACCGGGATTACAGGAACGCGCGATGATTTGCCAATCGTACATATGGTCGGTTAGCAAGACAGCGCTCACGTGGCGATGGATGGAGGGGCATGCATTGGCAGCTTTCGCTGAGCTTGAGGACGAAATTTCCAATATGCTGGAAGGTTGGCCAACCATTCCAAGGGCTAGGAAGCTACCGGGGGTATGACCGAGGCCAGATACATCCATAGGAGCGCAGCTTTCTAGCACCGAACCTGCGGAAGTTGTCTGAGGCAATATTATCCATGACATCAAGAAGGAAGCAGACCTGTATTGTTCGAGCGTGCATTCTTTGAAGCTGCCGAAAATGTCGATGGTCAACGATCAGCATCTGAGGGTGTGAAAAGATAGCTTCGCGACAAGATACATCTGTGTAACGACTTCCTTAGCCGAAAGTTCTATTCTCATACATGAGAGACCACACGCTGCTATGAGTAAAGTTGCGTTCAACAAGAGAGGCTCTGAGCAAGCCGACGGCTAGAACAAATTCATCAGATACTGTGATGAGGCAAAGAAGCACGTTCCAGGCTCACCTCAAAACTTGCTGGTATTTTTGCGCCACGCTGTTGCCACTCTTTACATTGCCAACAGCGAACCCTCCGAACTGCTGTCTCACCAGAGACAAATATGACGATCGCGGGACTAAGTTCCAGACTGGAATGAATACAATACGGACACGTTGTGGCAAACCTGTACATTCGAAAAGCAAATCGACGGGTGAGGAAGAGTTGAGGACATACCGTCTGCGTTTCCGAAAAGCCATCCCTACAACTGTAACGCCACATCGTCCAGCGTGGCATCGAGACCATCTTGTCCCAAGCTTGTGCGGGCATCGCGGAGGGCGTGCCCCGATATGCGGCATCGTACGATGACGCATTCAGCAAGGGCATGTAGAGAGCGGGCGGGCGCTGCGCTACGGCGAATATAACGCACCCGCGCCCCAGCTGCATAGAGGGCAAAAGTCTAGAAGAAATGATCAGCGATCAAACCTACAGATCGCAAAGTACATCGACACACCTCATCGTTGAAGTCGCATCATAACTTCGACTGCTACCCGGGAACTAGACAGGCACCCCCGATGATCTCAGTAGGCGGGGGTTTAGATCGCAAGAGCAAGCACACTCCCTCTTCGCGATCCTGCAGTCTGGAAGTCCGTATTGCGCAAGCGGCCATCGCTAGTAACGAGATACGCGTTAAGGGTACTCACCCAAAGCAGCTCGGGTAGACAGCATGCATTCTCATTGGGGGGCGCTGCCCAGAGTTGGCCCGCACCCTCTTCGTGCATCCCACCATGCCAGTTGACATAATGAATCAGAATGCATTTTCAGACAGTCTCTGTAAATGACTACGAAACGTCGGCGGCGTTCACGGGACGACAGATTTCGAATAACACTCACCACGAACGGGTGGAACTCGGCCAGCGGACTGCGCTCGGGTAATTCTGCAAGAATGCGGCTTCGCCGTGAGCACTCCAGGCAAACATACGAGATCCACGCTCACCGCGTAGAACAAAAACCTAATTTTGTGGCGTTCTATTATGGAAGAAAAACACGATGCTGCTCTACGCGAGTCGGCGACGGTGTGGTCGACGGCCAAGCGCAATATATTCCCGCCCGCGCATTTTGCCAAGTGCGCGCCTGATAACCACGTGGGGCCACACGTGTCCCCAACAGCGCTAGTGGCCTCCGTTCTCGAGGTCGCCGTCCTCGAGTGCGACCGCCACGACCTCCGCTTTTCGTCAACCTTCTACCCTCCCGACACCATGCTGGACGTGCGCGGATTGTCTCCGCTAATTATCAAAATTTCTCGAGGCCGCGACGCGATATGCATGGTCGCCCCGACGCGCATATGGCCTCTTGTGGCCTCAGGAGATAGTCAGGCCCTGTGAACGATCCCGAGGTGCCTCTACACGCTGCCTAGCCAGGAGACCACACTAATCCGTATGTGGTGATCCAGCTTTACTCCCGACGACGGCATCGCATTGAGCTCCATGCCAGTGCAGTCAGCTGGATCCTGCTGGAACTCAGGAGTTACACCCTGTCACGTCATACATGCGCAGCCCGCTCAGTCAAAAGGGAAAGGAGCTCGCGCACCTCGCCGCTTCTCTGACACACTCAACCATGCGACGACTCTCCAACGCCTTCAGAAACAGAGCAGGCAGCAAAGGCGACCAAAGCGTCCTCTCAAACGGCAGCGAGTTCCCTAGCGACGTCGACCTCTTCAGGTACCGCAAGCAGCGCGGTGTCAACCTCGGTGAGTGGCATCTCGCGCCTGGTCGAAGTCGACGGCAGAGTGACCGATACATCGCCGACGCGCAGGTTCTTGGTTCGTCCTTGAGCGGTGGATAACAGACACGCCCTTTCAACACGCGAAAGCACCCGCACAAAGCGACCTCGACGTTGCTCTTGGAGACAACGCCAAGCAAGTGTTGGAGCATCACTGGGACCATTGGATCACCGAGGACGACTTTGCTTGGATTGCCCAGCGAGGATTGAATTCAGTCCGGCTACCTGTACGTGCATGCCCCACCCCCACCTACTCAGTGTTGATCAGAAGCACGTAGATCGGCTACTATCACATCTGTGGAGCGGATCCCTCTGTATTGGAGGGTACCGATTTCGCCAGTCTCGAAGAGGTGTATAAGGGGGCGTGGCCGCGAATCCTCAACGCAATCTCTATCGCGCACAAGTATGGGCTCGGAGTCCTCATCGGTACGTCACATCTAGATGTCTTCGATGTGTTCTCACCTTCTGGGTAGATCTGCACGCGGCTCCTGGTAAACAAAACCACGATGCTCACGCAGGCACCTCCGGGGAACCGAAGTTTTTTGAAAAGACCAACATGACACACACAACACACGTCCTCACCACACTGCTTACGCATCTGAACAACTTCTGCACATCACACGACCCCCCTCTCCACAACATCTCCGGGATTGAGCTCCTGAACGAGCCCACGCTCAACACAGCCCTCGAGAAGTGGTACATCAGCACTGTGCACGCGATGCGGCAGATCGACCGCATGCCTGTGTACATCGGTGACTGCTGGGCCACGGATCAATGGGCGCGGTACATCCACAACCACACGTCGGACATCCCGTTCACCGTCCTGGACCACCACATGTACCGCTGTTTCACGCAGGCCGATGCTAACACGCACGCAGCCCAGCACGTGAAGAATCTCACGGATCCTGGCGCGGAGACGCCGCAAATGCTAGCACGCGTGACCCAGAAGCTCGAGGAGGCGGGCAGCGGTCTCATCGTCGGTGAATGGTCCGGGGCGCTGAACCCCGGCTCTCTGACCGGCGTGGAGAACGAGCTCGCTGTCCGTAAGGAGTTCATCACTGCACAGCTGGCGCTGTATGAGAAGTTCTGCGCGGGGTATTACTTCTGGACATACAAGAAGGAGCACTCCGGGGACAAAGGATGGTGCCTGCGCGACGCAGTCGAGTCCGGCGTGTTCCCGAACCGCGTTGGACTAGAAGCGAACGTCGTGACCGAGGATCCGACGCGTGAGCTGCGAAAGAGCCAAGCACAGGAAGCTGCTTCGCGTAAGTGACTCGCTTTGCGCATGGATGTTGTGTTCCTGACTAACAGCATCGTGTAGTGGAGCATGGAAAGTACTGGTCTCAGTACCCTGGCAAATACGATCACACGCGCTTCTCCGACGGCTTCCTGCAGGGCTGGGACGACGCCTGGCTGTTCTACAGCAATGTCAACGCTATGCCGAAGGGTGCCACGGTCCCCGAGCTAGGCTTCCGCGGGCCGTGGGTGAAGGCCAGAGCCCATGAGTACGGCAAGGAAAAGGGCACGAAGAACATCTGGGAGTTCGGTGCGTCGTATCCTCTGCACGTCCCGTGCCTGACGACTGACCTTCGGTGGCAGAACACGGCTTCGTGCAGGGCTTGCTAGCAGCGCAGAAAGACCTCTCGTAGGTCGTGGGACGCGCGCATCCAGTTGCGCGCGTAGTGATACCATGAGATACCGTGGGACTTGTCGTTACGCTAGGACGGTGGCAGGCCTTAATCATGTATAACATCCCTCGGGTCGAGTCAAGTACGCTAAGGCTGACCACCAAGTACCTTTCTGCAATGCATCCCATCTTACTTAACGGACCTTTGTTCGGACCAAGTGCTTTGCAGATCATCAGGCCGCGGGTTCCTTCGGATAGGCGCCTTCTCGGTCTTCTGTCCTGTCGCTGTGGGCGAGTACTACCGCACAGTGGCCTCAGTAAGGCAATGTCTTCGGCGGCTTATGTCTAACCTCTGCCTATCAGGCCCTCTTTCGAAGTTCCTTTGTGGCTCCTTGGCGACCTGGTGGAGAGGTATTGGAAGCCCGAACACGACATACGCAGCGTCCTCGCAAGTTGCCCTGGCTAGCGGCGTCAAGACAATTACAGGCCGCGAAGATAGGCATCCATCGCGAAGCAACACAGCTTCGCTCCAAATGGACCCTGCTGGCCTGACAGACGTACGTCCAGCAGCACGCTATAAGACGGCGCACGCGCAGTTCGGGTGCATTTCTCGATCCTCGATCCTCGCCACGCCCCCGCCAGCAGCCACCCGCATACTAGAAACGAGCCGCACGCCGCATGGAGCACGCAGCACCCCCCTCCTCACGACACGACCGCACGGCCGAGTGGGTCTCCGCGCAGGCCGACGAAACGTACGACCCCGCCTCGCAGCCGCCCTCGCCCTCCGCGCCCGTGCTCGAGATGGCCCTCCCGCGGCAGCGCGCCAGCACGAGCCTCTCCGCGAAGCGCACGACCGCGTCGTCAGAACAAAGCGTCGCCACGGCGTCCTCGGCCGCGCGACACCGCGACAGGCACACGACGCACTCGTCGTCCTCCTTAGCGAACGCACGACCACTCCCGAGCCACAGCGCGCTGCTTCCCCCGCACACGCACACCACGCGCGAGCAGGCGCGCCTGCCGTTTCCGCAGAGCCCGCCGGGCTCCGGGTACCCGCTGATGCTCGAGGTGGCCGCGCCCCGGCTGGACGCGGGGCACATGCTGGGCAAGGTGCGTGGTGCGCTGCGTGCAGGTCATGCGCTGGCTGAGTGCGTGCTGCGCGCGCCCCGCCGCCGCTATTCGCTACATACTTACAGCCCCCGCGTCCGTCCCTCGTGAAGAAACGCCGGCCGTCCCTGATCGACCAGATCAGGGCCTTTGGCAAGCCCAACGAGCCGCCTCGTCAAATGGAAGATGAGCGAGAGAGGCTGCAGAGATTCGGGGTAGGTATGGGAAGCGGGCGCGTGTAGGACTTTTCGGTGTCTATTGCGAGGTCTTGAGGACGGCGGACTATTCTTGCTGTGCCAGCATCGGTCCCGAGTTCGTCTATTTATTCGGTAATATCGTTGGTATATCGGGACCAGGACATGTCCCGTGTCAACATCGCATGCACGTACTCCCCTATACCCGCACTAGTCAGACAGTCATATCCCAGATCGATGTATGTAACCGTATCTTACCTCCACTCGTGCTCGCGGGGACCTTAGGGCCATCCAAATCTGCTTCACGCCGCATAATCTGCATCCCTTCAGTAGCGATGGCAGCGAGAATGCCAAATGGGATCGACCTACGTTATGTTCCACGAACTCAGATGCACTACCACAGACGTAAATCGCGTGTTCAATCGGTCACAGGGGGTTTATTAGACAAAATTTGTGTACAGGTTACAATTGCCCTGATACGTGCCACACTGGAGCTTCCTTCTCGCCGTCGCCGCCAGGAAGTAGAGGAACAGGATCGTCGAAGCTGACAGTCGCAGTTTTGCCGTTGGTGACGTCGGAGATCGCCTTGTCCCTAGGGCTGATCCGAGGCCGGTATAGAGGACTTCCATGGATCCAGATCGGCATCGAGGAACGTGCTTAAGGGATGCCGACAGTGCAGAGGTTGACAGGGTACTAACAGGCTATTGAGAATCGAACGTGAGAATCGCATTGTCAACGCAGTAAGGGGTCATGCTCACATGGGTTTGTATGGTTGGACTTTGTATGTTGGAGGCGCGGGAACGACCAAGGACGACGGTCGTCGGGAGGCGAACCTGCCTGACCAACCGCCTCCCCGCCGACCCGTGTGCATTCCAGTTGAGTCTTGAAGCTTGAAATCCGCGAGACTAACCAAGGTTTTTGAACCCGGTTACGGGAACGACCAGGGACGACGAACGTCGACAAGGCGAACCTCGCCAAGCGACCCGCTCCCCGCCGACAGAGCCCGCGTGCTATCCAAGTAGGTCTTGAGGCCGAGGAATAACCAAGGTTCTTGAACCCGGTTACGGGAACGACCAGGGACGGCGGGCGTCGACGAGGCGAACCTCGTCAAGCGACCCGCTCCCCGCCGACAGAGCCCGCGTGCAGTCCAAGTAGGTCTTGAGGCCAGGCGATGACCAAGGTTTACGAACCCGGCCACGGGAACGACCAGAGACGACGGGCGCCGACGAGGCGAACCTCGCCAAGCGACCCGCTCCCCGCCGACGGTGCCCGCGCGCTTTGTCGCAAGTCAGAGACGAGGAGGGGTATTGGGACACTAGGATAGTGCGTTGGCGACGTCGGAGTCCGAGTGGTTGAAGACAGTCCAGGAGCAACCATGACATCGAGGCGACGCCTTCGGCGGTACGCATGGGCGAGCGACGGGGGCGGTCAGGCATTGTTCAGCCACTGATCATGGTAAGCGTGGAATCGAGCGTAAACGTTGAGAGCAAGTAAACGCACTAAGATATCCAGACTGAAGCTTGCGTAGAAGCGTGTGCGTGTTTGAGGACCATCTCGTGGGTGTAGGGCTCAAGTAAGAAGGGGCTCGGGTGAAACGAGCTGAAGATGATGGCAGTAGGCGGGAGAGTTGCCTGAGGGCGAGTGCAAGAAGGCACATTGGGTTTTATACTGGGGAAGTTCAACATGGAGCAAACAGTGCAAAACAACGCGTCGATCGCGTCCCGCCGCGGTCACCACACGATGCCGACCACGGCTGCCAGCCTCCTCTTGCCTCCTCCTGCGGCGGGGACGGTGGTGGCCGCGTGCTCTCTTCCTGACCGGCGAAGCTTAGCGATAACACGGTAATGCAACATTTGGCAGCATTAGGCGTGCTGTGACGAAGTAGCGGCGGCGAGTTCGCGGGTCTGCCAACAAATTCAGGGACGGGCTGGACAACGGGGCGCAAGCCTGCGGGGGTGTACTCGCCGCCGATGGCCACGATATATATGCATTATCAACGCGGGGAGGCGTCCAGAGTGCTTCCAGACGTGTGGGTACAGTTGAGGACGGCCACTAAATCTCGCGCGAATCTGCAGACGATCCATCTCGGGCGGAAGCATCTGCGTACTATCTGCGTTCGTCAGCTTTGGTGCACTCACCGACGCTTGACATAATCTTGCTGTGCCCGATATTGCGCCAGAAGGCCTGAAGGTCCCCGGAAAAGCTGCTAGTGCACGCTGATATTGCTCTGAGACACCATGGGTACTCCCGATACGACAAGCGATGTCGTGTATCGCGGATGCGCGAGTACGGTAACCTGTGACGGAATACGTATATCTAGTCCATGTGCAGCAGTGATTGCGCGACGTACCCGAAAATCGAATAACTTCTGGTGGAAAATTGTACCGTAAAAGCGAGTGTCGGCTGCCGCCCTTGAGCTGCACCTCGCGAGACCGCGCGTCGTACCCGTTTCCGCGATGGCCTTCCTACGACTCCGGGACGCGGAAGTAAAATTTAGCTTGCAGCTGACGCAACTAGCCATGTTGTGGCCAGCTTCGAAAAAATGACGACGGTTTGTTCCAGAAAAACCGCGTTTTTCCTGGGCCATCTCTATGCCCGCGTAAGTCCACGCCTCTGTGGGGGCCCGCGTCAGTGTCTGCACGGGTCCTCGCCCGCATTCCTACCGCCGTCGACGCTGTGGACGTCGACGACAGCGAGGGCCGGACGAAAATGTTTCAGCTACGTCGTTGTGAGACAGGCACGGGGAGAGATAGCGATCTGAGCAACTCGTGCCGATCGGCCGGGAGGAGTCTCCAGGCAGTCTCGACCACCCAGAGCTGCTCAGACATAACGGCCGTCGCAGCACACGATTCCTCCTTCCACCAAAACACTCTCTGATACCCTCAAAAACATCCTGCACGGCCACACACACATCCCGTGGCCGCCACAAGCCAGATCCCGCCGTCGCTAAGGCAGTCCTATTCGAGCGGAACAACCATTTCAGGCCACACCACTTTCTCGGTCAGCCCCACTCCCCCGCTTTCCAACGAGGCTGTTCCTGCTCTCATACCCCCACCACTCTGTGAGTTGCCAGTACGACGCAGCATCGGCAATTCTCACATTCGAGATCAATGTCGGAAGAACCGCAGATGAGATCCAAGCAGAGGCTCGACGTCAAGAAGGCCATAGACGATCTCGGTCGTCAGGCGATGGAGGTTCAGGCGTATAGGGGTGCTCTGATCCATAGGATACGTGCAGATCCTACGTATAGAGTGCGTCCAGCCTCGCCTCGTCATGCGAACGCCAGAACTCACCAGGAACTCACGTTTTGATTAGCACGACACGCTCAAAGCGGCGTTAGCCTCCGCCCAACACCCTCCCGCCTTCGGCCACGACTATGCGTACTCAGAGAAGCCGTATTGCGAGGTGGACCCAGCGATCCTCGAGCTCATCCAGCGGGTGCTGCTCGCCGAGGCCTCGCTTGCCCGCATCCGCGACAAAAGCGCACAGCTGAGCGCACTGATCGCCCCCATCCACAGTCTGCCGGACGAGATCCTGCACATGATATTCAAGGAGGTCACGCACGAGCCCGCCCTGGAGAGCAACGTCCTCGCGCACCTGTGTTTTACCAACCGCAAAAACGTTCCCGCGCCCATCTTACTCGGGTCCGTGTCGCGTCGATGGCGGAATCTCGCGCTCAACTCCCCTATCATCTGGACGCACCTCTACCTCTCGCCGTGGCAGCCCCGGTCGTGGTCCGAGCTCGCTATTGCGCGTTCCGGCAATGCGCCCCTCGATATCACCCTCGACTGCTGCGTGGATTATTGCCCAACACCTGAAGTCCTCGACAGCCTGTTCAGCGTCATACTTCCCCATGCACACCGTTGGCAGGGCTTCGCAGTCATCGCGCACCACTGCTTCTCCATCGCATATCTGGGCAAGCTCGTATCCGACCTGTCCGCGCCCTCGTTGTGCAGCTTGCGACTCTCACTCACCGGCAAGGGGCCCGCGGACGACCAGTCGGTGATCCTCCCTCACCTCTTCCAAGGCGGCGCGCCGGAACTCGCCCACGTCTATCTCTACAGCGTGGGGCTCCCCTGGGACACCTGCACGCTGCTCAAGAACCTCACCACCCTCGACATGCGCTGGATGTGGAACGAGACGAAGATGACGTACGCCCAGTTCCGGCGGATCCTCTCCGCGTGCCCCAGCATCCGCGCGCTCGTCCTGCGCGGGCTCTACGTCGACTTGTGCCCGGGCGCGCCCTGGGTGTGCGCGCCGCTCGCGGTGCCGTCGCTGCGCTACCTCGAGATCTCGGGGAACAACGTGTCGTGCATGTCCGCGCTGCTCGCGACGCCGGGCCTGCACACGCTGCACCTCGCGAACGTCGACGAGGCGGAGTTCCGCGAGCTCATGGAGCTCTTCGAGGCGCCCGGCGCGCGCGACAAGTACCCGCGGCTGCGCGCGCTGCGGCTGTTCAACGTGCGCACCGCGGCGCCGAGCGCGGGCTTTTTCGAGGCGATCTCGCACGTCGACACGCTCACGATTGTGCACAGCGACGCGGCGCGCTTCTTGCACCTGCTGCGCGCCCAGCAGGGCTCGACGGAGGGTGCCGCACCGATCATGCTCCTTCCCCGCCTGCAGACGCTCACGATACTCGACGATGCCAGCGACGAAGTCCTGCTGAGCGTCGTTGGCGACCGCGCGACGCTGGGGTACCCGCTCCAACGACTTAACGTGCACGCCGGGTCCGTGAACGTCCACTACCGGAGCTTCCTGCAGCAGTTCGTCAAGCTCGACGGCATCTACTTCCGCGATCAAAACCATTAACGATCGGATATGTTTAAGGTACGCCTGTTAGTTAGACGGACGCAGCCGACCTTGCTTACTACGATTGCAGGCTATGTCCGTGGTTCAGACTCGCACTATAAATGCTGTATAATACCCATCTTGTCAATACACTCCATCATCACCCCGTACCGCAGATATCTGTGCCGTGCCGTCACACGAGTATCACAGCCATAGCTTTTTAAAAATCTCTGTACGCACCGCTTCACCGCTTCCCAGACTTCTTGAACGCGGTTTGCGTGAAGAACGTCTCCTGCCAGCCGTAAGCTGTGTCAATAACGTCTTCGCGGAGCTGAATCGTTTGCCTTTTGAGATATTTTTCCATTGAACCGGACCCGTCTGCTCCACCGCGGGTTTCCCGACAACCGCCTCAAGACCTTCCTTGCACACAGGAATGACTCCGATGCGACTTCACGTATATGCGGGCCTGGTTAGACTGCCGTTGCCTTGGTCTGTGAAATTGACCTTGGCTGCGTACCACTTCTAGGTCGCTATGGTATGTGTTTGCTGTGGCGAACGGCTGTGACTCATTTTGTGGACCTTGGTGTGCGGGCAGGGCCGACGCGCGCGCGCGCGCGCAGCGTCAGTCCGCTGCGACTCCGCCTTCGCTCAAGAAAGGTTCGAGGCGAATTGGACTCGTCTTATAAGCTGTAGACTCTTCCTTTCAGACGCATCAGCAGTCTTCATTTCTTTGTAGACAGCGCGAGCCGCGGGGTCATGCTGCAGAGACAAAACAGCGACAGCATCAGGACTATGTATGCGCGCCTGGCAAAATGAGTAGTACGCTTCATAATCGGAGACGCGACCGTGCGACTCAGTACCGAGTTAGTATCGGGGGTTTCGTCGTTTCAAACCCGCACCCTCAGATGTGTAGCTGTGTGCACTGTACACACGAGATCATGAACAACACGACTTGCGCCAACCAGGCTGTATATTGACGCAACCACTACAATCGGAAGACGGACAAAAATATATCATTGAGTATGAGTGTTAAGGAAAAGGGGAGCTCGGGGTATCTTGGGCTTCGACTTTCAATGAAGCTGCCGAGAGCCTGTAAGGCCGCGAGGAATGGTAGAGCCACAAGGAGAACGGTAATGGATGGCGAATGCGCGCACGGCTTATGAGAACGCTGCTGTGTGTCAAGACTTGATCTCGATATTTGCGGACACGGTGAGGCATGTCGCGATGTAGATGCTGTGGAGGCGAGACGCGACTGAGGAGCCGCGATGCAGATAGTGTGGATGTGAGAGTCGCTGCGGATGATGATGAGATGACATGTCGGAGGGATCGGCGGCAAGGTCGACTACTTTCGCGATCTCCTTGGACGAAGATTGTATCGTGGGGTGTCACCGTCTGACGGCTTGACCTTCTTTCTAGCAGTACCAATCTTGTCTTCGTCTTCGTCCTCGTCACGCGGGTGAGAAGCGGGAGGCGCGGGAGGTGGGGTATTGGGCGGAATGGGATCCCATCCGTTGACGCGGAGAGACGGATAGACGGGCTGAGGGATATGTTTGAGTGTCACTCCCTCCAATTCCGGGTCGTCGGCGATGGCGAGGAACTCGGTTATGAACTCCTCGTGCAGTCCGTCGGCGCAGTGATGATCGATGGTGTTGGTATTTGTCTCTACCTTCTGGTAGTACGTACGTAGCAACCGCAATAAGTGGGCCAAGCCCTCTCCAAGATTCCCTTCCATGCTGATACCCTGCGACGCACAGGTTGCGCCTCGCTCGCCGCCGTAGAGCTCTTCAGGTGCAAACTGCGAACCGGACTGCCGGTTTGGCTCTGGGAACGCTGAAGGAAGATGGGGACGTATCGGTTGAACGTGTTGATCAAAACAATTGCGGTCCCAACACAAAATCCGACGAGAAGGTCCCCTCTCTCTGAGGCCAGGGTTCGGCAGGTGACGTGTTCCCCACCAGGGTCTCGAGGCATTCGTTGACTGCGGGTATTCATCACGAAACGACGGTTAAAAAACCTCGCTCCCGAGCATGATGCCTCAGAAGCCGTGTCGAGGAATGTGTACCCTAGGACGCAGATTATATCGATGACGCGGGGCGGAATTGGCAGCCGGAGCATCCGGGTCGTTAACGGGTTGGTTATTGCCTGTCGGCTCGTCGACGGACATGATGACATCGCCGTCGTCCGTGTATTCGGTGCGTGATTGTTGCTCGAAGTCATCCTCCGGAGGAACAATGGGACGAGACGTGATTTGTCGAAGGAAGACATGCTTGAAATCATCAGCGGTCGCAATCATCGAGAAGGTCTTGTAAAATTCCGCGTAGAGTGCTACAGCACAGTTGTGGTCCATGGTCTCGACGTCCTTCTCCGCCTCACGGTACGCGCGGACCAGCTTGCGTCGTAAATTCTCGAGATCGCGCGCAAGGGGCTTCATGTCACGATGCAAGACCCGTCGCGAGTTGTTCAGGAAGTGTCCACGCCCCTGGAGAACATTCAGTCGTGTCAAGGGATCGCAAAACAGCTTGTCGGCGTAGTCGAGTTGCACGTCGGAGTCCCACGAGTCGTCGGGCTGCGCAGGGGTTATAGTGTCGTCGTCGTCTAGGATCGCCTCGTTCTGGAGGACGAAGTACACAGCAATCCACCAGACGGATTCCAGATCGTGCAACGGATTCTGAATAAAGACAGGACACTTCGGAGGAATAGGGGGTGGCGAAACGGATGGATGACGCGCAATTTCGGCCGCGATCGCGTCTATTTCGGCCAGTATGTCTTCGAGTGGCTCCGGGGGTGTGAAATTGTAAGTCTGGGTTCTGACTTCCACAGCCATGAAGTACCTAGTTCCCTGAATAGGGAGCTTTGTGTTCAGCGAGGGCGCGCCCAAGGATGGAAGTGAGCTTACAATACGGAATTCAGCGCCCTCTCTCATCCTCTTCGCATACTCAAAATCCGCCAGTCTTGCATTGCCGTTAGAGTCTAGCAGGATGTTGCCAGTGCTAACATCACGGTGGACCCATCCCGCTCTGTGCACCATCTGTAACACTACATAGACGTGATGGTGAGTGTGACCAGCATAGGAGACGAATACAAACGAGAGACGTACCCTGTGTTATGCGAGCGAGGGCTTCGAACACTATAGGTAGCGATCGTTCGTAATGCAAGGGACGGCAGATCTCAGCAAAGACGATTCGATAGTGGCTTTTCCCTTTGGACGGCCGTCCATCCGGGCTTTCTGAGTCAATGACCGTCAGTGAAGCAGAGTCTTTAGGCTTCAGCTGCAGCGTGCAGTCAGGCACTTTGCAATCGTCGTCCAGGAAGACATAACTGTGGGACCGAACAGTGAGGAATGCGTCGTCGATGATATCGTGCTCGAGCTTGCTTGTCGCCTCGCAGACGGTTTGCAGGATAGCACCTTCTGGCTCCCCGTCAGACTGTACCCATACATCTTTCAGTACGACCGGCTCCCCACACTCTTGCTCGCCATCAAGCATGACCGCCTTCCAAACCCTGGTTCCCCTGCTGTGTAGCTCCCTTGCGCCAGAATCGGAGACTAGGCTCAATGTGCGATACACGCGCGACTGTCCATCTTTACAATGAACCGTGATGTCGAAGTTACGTCTGTCGCTGAGCAATGTCATTGAAGTGTCCCAGCCAAGCTGACGACTGTCGGCGAAGAGGATGGACATGAAAAAGTGGACCAATTGTTTGTGCTCCTGGTGCCAAGACCACAAAAAGTCAGAGAAGTCATAACCGGTTTTTGAGGCTCAAGGCACGTACCGTGATAAAATTGAAAGGGGTAGAAACATGTATACGTGCACGATCGCCGACCCACAACCTCATGCTTCCATTCTCAATCGTGAAACCGCGCACGAACCTACGCCTTGGGTCTTCCCTAAGGCAGTTCGCCATGCTCCATGTCATCTTCGCGTTGTTCTTGGGGAGAGATCAGCTACCGGAGGCGAATAGCAGGAAATTGAATGCGCACATCATAGATATCGGCCCCGCTGCCAGTCTTCTTATGCTCCCCGCAGACTCCAATATCAGACCAAGCGTGTAGTCCTCCGCGTGAAAAGTATGAATCCGGGAGGCATGTTGAGGTCCTGGCCGCGGAATCCATGACACAGTTCGCGTTATTGTAGAACTCCATCCCGGGCCTCGATGTAAGGCCTGAGCGCAATGCGTCTTTCAGAGTGTCAGAGACCGCACGTTTGAGATTCAAGAACGACGTCGCTTCAGACCGCGAGGATACGGCAGG
>ALYI01003418.1:0-29721 GCA_001969225.1 Ceriporiopsis andreanae CBS 279.92
TCCTTACGGAAAGGCATCCACTAGGAGTCCAAGAGATAGGTGAGAAGGGAGGACGGGCTGGCCAGATCATGGCACGTTACCACAATCATCACAATGAGAGTTTGCGGGGCGCTTCAGCTTCTGAGTTCCAGTTCTCCTTGAGTTCTCCCCAGCTTGGCAGCCACCTGACGTCCGTTACAGGATCGTTAGACGCGGCAACTTGCGAAACACCGGATGTTTGTGCTCGTGTCGCCTTCACCAGCCTCGATAGTGCGAGCAGATTGCGATGCAAGGACGCGGCCTTATGGTGGCAACAATTCAGTCCATGGGCGCTCCTCTTCGGGACCAAGCTTCAAGCTTCAAGGTCTACACATAATCCAGGAGCGCGGAAACGCGTGTCAGAGCCAGGGCGAGCGCACCTTCGGTGTGAGCTCCCAGTGCACCTTGGACGAACGCGTTCGCTTCAGGCTAGACGGCGCCTGTAAACGAGTCAATTCACAAGGATACACTTCTCCTGTTGCGAAGTTGTCGACAGCTTAGTCGTGCGCGAAGTCAAGGAAGACACATGCATTTCAAACTACCGATATTCTTCGAAAGTGAACAGAAAAAAGATATTCTGTCCTGTAGCGCTGTAGCGGGCAACATAGAACATGCCGCCAGGCTACGGCCCAGCCGAGCCTGAGTCGACTCGGCTGATCAGCTCATTCGCAAGCCAAGGAGGCGGAGGGTTCTGGGCACTTCCGCGTCAGGGGACGTCTGCACAGCGTTCCGCATCTTCTCGGCGACCTCTGGGGAGATCCGCCGTAGTACGCTCCCTGTGGCAAAAGCGCGGTTCGCAAGGAGGTAAAGCGTCCGTAATATGCTGGACGTGTTTGTGGCCACGAAACTTGAAGACCAGCTTAATAATTTACAACGTGCAATGATCACCAGCACGCACCTCAGCCTGACGTTCCACCAAGGCAAATGTTCCTCCGCCCACATCGGCCGGCCGTAGGCAATAGTCTGACACTGAAGCGATAGACAAGAGGCAAACTGAACTGGTGACGCACAGGGATGAGCGGCATCTATGTCCTGGACCGTGCGATTCGATAGCGGATAGACAACGTTGTTCGAGTAGAGGACATGGAACGAGTCGAGAGAGCTGGCCGCAAAAACGCCGCTCATCGGCGCTTATTTGAACGCCGCGCTCTTCTGGCCGCCCGGTCCGGTTCCGCCGCCGCGAGTTCCTCTCCAGCTCTCATCCTCCTGCTCACAGCTCAGGGCACATTCCTATTCTTAGTCTTGGCTTTCTCCAGCACATGATTTTTTTCCTTCTGTTATTCTAATCTCCTTCAAGATCGTGTCGAATCCGCCAGGTTTTTCTGGCCAAGCTTCCGCAGTTCGTTGTGACGGTTTGCCCTCAAGAGCTCGTTAAAACACCCGCCAGGAGTACCATGGTTGGTTTTTAAATCCCTCTGCTACCGAAGTCAACTTTGAACCTTACATTTATAGATATTTTCCTTCCTTATCCATGCATAAAGTGACGAGCCGGTGCACATAACCTGCCGCCGCAGATCCGGCTAGAGCCATTCATCTATGTCCGGCATACAACTCGAGCGACGTCACGCTGCCCTACGGATTAGTACGCTACATCACAGTAGTACCATCTCGCGGTTCTTCTGAGACAGGCAACATTATTCCGCGCACGGCAACTCTGTATTCCGGACGAGCGCATGCCTGGTGGAAGCCCATGAACGCGGAAACGAGCGCCGCCATCATCAGAGTGGCAGCTGCTACTCCCGCATGTCGTCGGTGCAAGGCCAGCAGTAGAGTTGAGCACTGCCGCTGTCCCCGAACATTGCCGTCTCCAAGTAAGTTCTACGTGAATACGGTCGACCTTCATATGTCCGTCTCTGATGAATCGTGTGATCCAGGCACCGCTCTACGCTGCGACCGAAACCTCTCGTGCTGCCCTGTGCTTGTATCGTCCAATCGCAACGGACGATATTGGGTCGCCACCAACCGGAAGTATCAAGTGATTGAGCCACTTTCCGGCGGTTCGGCGGCCACGGATTCCTTCTCTGGCACAAGTTTCCGGGCGATTCTCGAGTCCACAGATTTGTATCTCGAATTTGGAATGGGTTATCAGCCAGGCCTGCCCTTGACACTACGGTAAACCACTTACCACCATGGCCAGTCTTCGTCGTTCGACGTACTACTGGCATATGCTCGTCAGCCTTAATGTCATCCGTTCCGCAATGACGAGCATTGCAGTACCGTCAGTTGATGTATTAGGCTCTCTATACAGCCTCTTTCTGTTCACCAGATCCGACATCAAGACAATCCTTCTCCCCATTGCAAGTCCTTCCCCGCCTCGTCCCGCACACGAGGCATTGAGTGCTGATATTCATCATGATGCAGACCCTCTTCGGAACCATGGCTGCGCCACGCACCGCCAGCGGACGCCTGCCTCACACGCTTGCATGGGTATGGCTGTATCTCCTGCAATTCTGCGTCTCAAACCAGAGTTTGAGCGTGGCGGAAGATCTCGCCAATAAGCCATGGCGACCCCTCCCAGCAAAACGCCTCTCTGTGGTCACCGCAAGACGTTTACGATGGTTACTCCTACCTATATGCCTCACGTCGTCGCTGTGTTACCCGGGCGCAATCCTGCCAGGCATCGCCCTCACGTTGGGTATCTTCGTTCACAACGAAATGTATCTCGACTCGCACTGGCTCACGCGGAACATCTGCAATGCTCTGGGATACGCTGCATTCAACGGCGGCGCTACGTACGTTGCATGCGGTAAATACAATCTTGACAAAAGTCTCCTATCATACTGAAGGGTGCCTCATCAGAAACAGCGTGTTCGTTGGACAGAAGAACCGTCCTTGCACACACGATGAGCTCGCTCGTAGTGTTGACCACTATTCACGCGCAAGATTTCGCGGATGTCGACGGAGATCGTTTGCAGGGCCGCAAGACTCTTCCGCTCGTCTTCCCGACAGGTAGTCGGGTAGTGATGATCGTTTGTTTGCCATTGTGGTCAGCGTTCCTATGCGGGTACTGGGGCGCCAGCAAGACGCAGTCGGCGATCCTTCTTGCTTTAGGTGGGATGCTTTCATCGCGATATCTCTGGTTGCGCTCGAAACCATCGGACCGCATATCGTACATTCTCTATAATGTAAGTCTTCCGGATATTCGCGTGCCCCCACTACTGACTGCTTGCAAGATTTGGCTATGTCTAGCGCAATTATTGCCTTTCATCTAGACAGAAACACGGAGTCAGCAACTTCCGAGAGGAGGGTGGATCCAGGCCTCATTGGTCTGGCCGTTTGTATTGATTCTTGTCCTCGGCGTTTTTTCTTTTTCCATCGCCGTCCAGATTTGACTGCAGTCTTCACCCGCATGTCATTGGCCATACGCGCTTCTATCTAACGAACAGCGAATTGAATGATCCTATCGCCGCCACGAAAGATCCCTACATTAAGGTTCAATAATGGTCGCCGCCACAGGAACCTCGTCGCCGCGCCCAACTCTGTTCAGAGCGCCGGGTTGATCATTCTGCGCTGCGGACCACAGAATAACAGCACTCTCGGCACGAGCCACCTCCAGCATCTACCACCTTGGCACCATCCGGGTCGGCGCAACCTGATTCCTCCGCAGTGCTTAGCCCGGTCTGACCGTAGCGCGCCCTTCACACTATTGTGGGGGTCTTGTGGGAAGACCGTCTTGGGCCGATCTCAAAACCTAACGCACGGGCTCGGTGGGTTGCACATACTCCGTCTGGGTTTCCGAATCACCGAATCCGCGCTTGAATAGAGCTCCCAAGGTGTCGCATCTCCTCTCGGAAAGCGCCGTCCACATCGAGAGCATCGAGTGCATGCATCGGACTTCCAGTAGCATCTGCTCTGGCTCTTCCTTGAAGTCTCTCCTGTCGACGCTCATTTGTTGCTATGCTATTTCTCGTTCTCGATGCATGCCTCTGTGCTTGTCTGCTCGTAGTCTTCCTCGCTGCAGCAAAATATCCGAATAGATGTGTCGGTACTATGGATCGGCCCGATCTCCCTGGACCTCGCGGGTATCCATTGGTCGGAAATGCTCTACTCGTGTTCCGACATCGCAAGGGCATGCTCAAGTTCTTGGATGAGCTACAAAGCACCTATGGCCCGCTCTTTACATTTACTCTACCTGGATGGGGGCGCAATATTGTCATCAATCGGCCTGAGTGGCTCGAGCATATGCGCAAAGGTGCGGAACCCACGCTGCAGACCGCCGCTGTAGTGACGAATTTAGTCTGTTACAGGGGATACAACGATATATGCAAAGGGCGACGTGGTCCGAGACGTATTCAGCCAATTTCCTGGGTCGGTGGCCCCCGTGTCGACCGACGGAAATGAATGGAGATATGCTAGACGTTTGATGCAGTAAGCCACCACGTTCAGACATATCGAGAGCTCAAACGTTTTGCTCTAGGCCGATATTTGGAGCAAAATCGGTCAACACGCACGCATCACAAGCTATGAAGGAGGTATGTCTTTACATTTTGCGGCTGAGCGTGCCTCAGGATCTGATTCGCAAGCTGAAGATCATACCAGTCGTCCAGCAGCTATTGCATGAAGCTGTGAGAGTGCAGCTCGTCATCGACTGGAATGGTCCGCATTTCGCTCCTTTGTTGGCCCTCATCATTTGTCGCTCATCTAGTCAGTAGACATATCCAGCCGTCTGGCAATCAGCATATTCTGTAAAATGGCGTTCAATCTCTCTATCAATCTACTCACTACAGACCTTTCCTGCCTTAATACCTCGAACATAATCTCGGATTCGCTCGTCACTCTGAGCCACATTTCCGCTGAGTATGGTCTCCCGTTTTCATGGTCAGCAACGTTTTGACATTGACAATCCGTTTAGCCGCCTTTTCAATCCGGCGTGGCGTTTCACCGAAATGGTTCGTCTAGCTGGTCGATTGCAACGAGAGTAGTCTTCGCTGACGCAGCCGCTTACCAGTTGGATGGTAGGCAGGGTCGCTTCCGCCGTGCCAAATCTGAGATACATCGTATCGTGGACGATATAATCTATACTCGAAAGATAGCCGGGCCAACAGTCTCGGGCGAGGAGACGGACTATCTCTCTGCCCTGCTCGCTAATACTGAGAAGAAGGATCACTCTTTTATCAGAGATATCCTTGTCACTCTCCTGTTCGCTGGTCGCGAGAGCACGCAGAACACTATTAATTGGATGATGTATGAGATTACTCGCCACACGGAATGGATAGGCCTCCTACGTGAAGAGGCAAGAGGTCACGGAGAGTGTTCCGAGACATTTATTCCAGGATACAGCCAACTGCAGGCAAGCCGCCACAGCATGCTCGCGCCGCGCTCACTGACCTATGTTCCTCAGGACTATCCACTGCATTTGGCGGTGGTATACGAGACCCTGCGGTTATGGCCTGGCATACCTAAGAACGCGCGCGTGGCCACCGAGAACGACGTCCTTCCAGCCATCCCTAGCAACGACCTTCCTGAAGTTCGTGTTTTTAAGTGCGATTTCGTCCTTTGGTCTGATATGGCGATGATGAAGGACCCAGATGTCAGTCCATCACGTCTGTATCGGCCTGAGTTTTGCTGATATCTGGTACCACTGGCAGGTCTGGGGGCCTGATGCGGCAGAATTCAACCCGCGCCGCTTCCTAGACTCCCGGGGCGGTTTTGTGAAGCCCAGCACTCCGCGATTCCACGGCTTTGGCTGCGGTCCCAGAGCATGGTACGCTTCTCGTGATCAGCACGACAGCTGGCTCATAAGTACATTCCCGACAGTCCCGCAATGCAACTCTCCGTGTACGAGATCGTCTCGATTTTCGTAGCACTCATTGCAAAATTCGACTTCACGCCCGCCTATCCTGGCATACGGAAGCCGGTTGACGCGTTTGCTCCGTTCATGGATGGACCTTTCATGTTACACGTGAGAGAACGCGAGTGAACGCCAAAGCGCTGTTTATCCTTGATAGGATTCGATGTAATTCCTATGCTTACTAGAGCCTTTAGCCCGCTCTACCGCCATCGTCTCCTTGGATCGCAATCCACGATGTACGCAAAACTACATTTCCATCGGCGTTTTGTACCTTTTCAGAAGTGATTCACTTTCCAATACACGGGTTAGCTGAACGGCCCGAAGCGGCCCGCCCGTCGCAGTACATGCAGACAACATATGAGACGACTCCGCAGGATTCTGAACCTGCAGACAGACGTATATAACGTCCGCGTTCCGCCTTGCAGGAAGTGTCTACCCACCCCACGTTCCCGGTTACGGGGTTACAGCCGAACACACATTCTATGACAAGGGTGCATATTGCTTTGATACATCGTCCATGTAGGCAGTTGATTATCGGAGGATCTTAAGTTGATCACTATTGTCTGGCCGCCAATGCGGAAAGTAGGATATCGTTGTCCAGTTTTGCCGCTGGTTGAGACAACAATCAGCGTCTGAGGGCACGATTACATTTTGCACCCACCTTTCAACACGAGCTTTGTGAATTTGCGGGCCAACTCGGGAGTCTCTGCCTCCATCCGCCTTAAGCTCGCAGTGCTAAGCTTCCAAACAACAGCTGGTCGTTCGACAGTGCAAGTAGCGTTCCGCGTCGACTCCGATAACGCGGAGAGCTCCCCGGCAACGGTCCCAGGAACCATACTCTCCATCGTCGGACGTGTATGGTCCGCGAACTGATAGACAGCTCGGAGCACCCCCGACTCGATGATGTAGAGACCATCCGGCTCGTCTCCCTGGCGCCAGAGGACGAAACCCTCGGGAAGAGACATTCTCTCGAGGTACGCGACGAGCGGACGGAATTCCTCGCGATTTGTCTCGCCGTACGACGAGAAGGCCTTTGCAAGGGTGCCGAAAGGCTCAGGCTGGTCATCGCGGAAGTCTGAAGATTGGTCTGTGTTGCGATGTCAGTACGGTCTCCGGAATGTGCAGCGAACCCACGTACCTCTCGCGATTGTTTGCCATCCAGCTGTCAGCAGATGCGTCCTTCGCGGCGTATTGATAGACTGAGAGAGTATAATCGACCCATCTTGTCTTCCGGGTAGCTCTGTTGCGATACATAAGAAGCATTCAGCTGTAATACGAACCGTACATACCGATAGCTTGAGTCTCGATCTTCTGTGCGGCAAACCACGCCTTGAGGTAGGCATTCTCTGTCCCTGAGGGGATCATCACCACGCTGTCACGATTATAGAGGTAGAGTACCTACATTCAAGAGCATCGTTGAAAGTCGAAAAGAGTTCCACGTCGCCCATTTCTAGGAGGCCAACGCTCTCGAGCGCCCGCCCGATGGGAGACTCGATCGCAAAGCCACAAAAGACCAAGACGACGTCTTTTGCAGCGAGGAATCGTTGAACGCGCACGAGAGCTTCGGCGGCGGACATGTCCACGCCAGCAACGAGCGTAAGATCCAAGATGAAGAAACGGACGGGCGATACCTCCCACGCAGGACCAGAAATCAACTTGCGCATCGTTTCTTCGACATGGGTGATGGTGCCGAAGAAGAGGAATCCTGCTGGGCACATAAGTGACGGGAAGCGCGATGAACATACTGCTACACATACCCTGTAGTCTCATGACGGTGGTCTGCTTCGAGACCTCGCGAATGTACGCCCGATGGGCGCTAGGTCGCCGCACAGTAGACATGACGGTCTCTCCCGTATGACAAGCGCGGATGCTTCTGCGTTGCGAACTTTGAACGACGAAGAAGATGCCTGGAAGACGCGTGGATCTAGGGTGAGAGAGCATCCTTTTCCTCGCCGCTGCTCGGACTTACAACTCATGATGATCCCGAACAGCACGCCCATAACGAAGTCCCACACCGTCATGCAGACCATGATGCTCGCGATGGTGACGTACTCGGACCTATTAAGATACTCGCTGAGTATAAGTGCGACATATGAGAACGATGGTGCTCACCAGTTGACCCTATGACGAGTATCCCACAGTGCTTCTTTCACCAAATCGATACCCAAGACAAAGATCAAGGCCCCTACGACCATGACGGCTGCAAAGATTTTGATGTGAGTATCTTGATGGCTGCGTAGAGACGAAGACCTACGTATGAAGGCGATGGGGCCAGTCCCGACAAATAACAATACAGCGGTGGCGGCAGCAAGCATGAAGCCTGCTACGCGTGTGTCGCCTCCAACGCGATAGAATCTGCGATACCATGATGGGAACATGTCGCGCGAGAGAGAACGACAGCGACTCACAGCAATGTGTTGACATAAACCAAGTAGTTTGGACTGGATAATTCGCGTCAGCGCGATTAGCCGAGATGACAAACAAGAAAGACATACACAGTTCCAAGAGCACCGGCCAATAAATTAGAGTATCCGTGAGCTACAAGTTCCTTGTCCGTGTCGACGTCGTGATTGAGAGATACAGCTGTGCGAGAAGGTTAGCAACCTGCAGATCCGTTGGGGGAAGGAAAAGATATACCAAGCGCAGGGACGTTGAGTGGTGGATGTAGTATGTTGAAGAAAAGCCTGCGTTGATATTAGTCATCAGATCAACTCTAGCTTACAACGAGGACGTACATGGCGAATTGTGTGGGTAATGTTGCCCAAATGGCACTCCATCGCGTGACATGAAAGTCTGGAAAAGTCAAATGGGGAACGGAACGACGGCCAGCACAGGACTGACGAACCATAAAGCGTGTAAAACTTGTACCATGGGTCGCGCGCGGTGCCTGTATTGAACAGCCATCCTTCTTCGCGTAGGGTATGCAGGTCGAGGCGTGCCGCCGCGACAACGATATAGAAGATGATAGGAATGATCAGAAAATCTGTAGCGTGAAAGATCATGTTTCAGCGTCAAGGTGGAACGAGCAAACATCGAGAATTCGCACATAGTGGGAAGATGAGTTGATGGTGGTATTTAGATGTAATGATGCGGAGAAGCACAGCGAGGAAGAAAGCAGGAAGCCATAGCAATAGATTGTGCGCGTCGAGGAAGAGATATTTGAATGTCGATAGCGTGAGGGCGAAGTCGTCCTCGTCCATAGGTGTACATACTGTGAGGCTGTTATTGCGTACATGTCAGTCTTGTTTAGGAGATGAGTGACTTGTGCATACTCACCCAGTGATGATTAGGAAAACACCAACACCGCCAATACACCTAGAGAGCTGTATCAGCTACGTACTTAGCCTGAGAGCTGTCATTACACTCACCCGACTAGAATGTGGCGAGGGAAGAACCCTATTAGAGAGCCTAGGCGAAGGGCCCCAAGGAGGAAAAAGGTTAAGCCTAACGTGCTGGCTATGAGTACTAGGCCGATGACGACAAAGCGCTTATCTCACCAGTGAGCAGCGAGGACAGAGCGAAAGCCACAATAGTCGTAGCGATGACTTCGTGACGGTTGCCCTCACCAACTAATGCAGCGATGTCGTTGGCTAGGATGTGAAAGAAGGGCTGAAAAGGCGTGAGTTGAAGAACTAATACCGCAGATAACGATGCATGCATACCACAACTTCAATCATCATGCTGCCATTAGCGCCCGCAAACCCGCTCCCACCGAAGGAGTACACTAACTGCGACACAATGGCACTAGGTCAAGAGTGAGAACATACACATTGACGAGTAGAAGATAACATACGTCACGAAGAACATCGACACTCCGATGCCGCCGAGCCCGGCGAATACGCCCACGGCGGGGAATGAGATCATTCCATCTGTGCATGCTTGTGAGTTCGGTTCGTTTCCAATGGCGCGCAACTTACAGGAGACACCATCCAGAATATTCAGTAGAGCGCCGAGGAGCACGGCTGGTAGTGAGCGCACTGCAGTTGCTGCCACGTCCCTCAGGTTCTCCGGCGAGGCAACGCGTGCCGCACGGTAGCCCCAACCCGCCAACGTGCCTCTAGTCGTGCGCTTTGATAGCGGTTCTAGCTCAGGCGACGCCCGCCCCGCATGTCCATTCGCGGTGTACGTGTATGTTGACGCCTCGATATCGCGAAGCAGGGGCGCACGCTCTCCCTCGTGTTCTGCTACCGGGTCCACCGCGTCGAGACTTGGGCCACGCTGCTCTCTTTCAGGCACCGGAGGCGCCCACGAGCCAGCAGGGAGTGAAGGCGCGTCGGGCGGACGCTCTGAAGTCGGTGTGCGATCATTTGTCGGCGTGGGTTGCTCACCTGGCGACGCATTCCCTCGCTGCGCGAGTAGAAGCGACAGTCCGGATGGATGAAACGTCCCCGGCTGACCGCGAGGGGTCGTCGCGCCCGTGGCTCCGGACGACGAAGATGATGCCAAATCGATCGCGTCGTGCACGTCGTCAGTGCTGAGTGCTGATGTCGCCAAGGATGTGGCGATCGACGGCATGGGTTGTTCCGTTGCAGGTGTTCCCGAGACATGCGGCGCACCAGAGGGAAAGATAAACGAGTCTTGCGTGGACAGCGGGGAGCGCACGGGGATGCTCGACAGCTGCATGGTGCTGTCGCGAATGTCCTCCAGCGTGTGGGCGAAACCGGAGTGCTTCGAACGCGACATTTTGGAGGCTGACGACATGTAGCTTTTCGGTTGCAGCAGTCTGCATGGCGATGCGGGTCAATGGCGAGCTCGGGCAGATAGAATGGGACATACCCAGCACGAGACAGGGGCGAATCAGCGCTGTGCCCCGCGACAGACAGAAGCCCAAACTCGCGAGGTGAGGATGTATCGGCGTCATTGTGCGTTGAGGTTACGTTTGGTCCCCTAATCGCTCTCGCCGCCGTGACCGAGCTTCCGTTCGAAGGGTCTGCTGGCCGTGGAGACCGAGAAGACATGGTGTGCACGTTACCAGAGCGGGGAATGAAGGCAAGGTAGGTCGTATAAACCTGCCCTCTTGACCTCGACTTGGTACGCCAATCAGACGAGGTAATTCCAGAGCCGCTTATCGAAGTCCGCTCCAAAGCTTATCCTGCAAGTAAGCACGAGACCACGGTTCGCCTTCAGAAAGCATCCAGGTCGAGCATGTGGGATGAGAGGATTATGGCGACGGACGTGGATGATGAACGAAGGGAAGAGCTCGTCGCCGGTGAAATTAGAATTTCTGGAATTTCTGCGACCGGCGCTTCGTGGCGACCTTGCCTCTTGCCGTCATCCTCATCGTTCCGTTCTCGTGATGTCCGCACAACAGCTAGATGATTCTCGCCATTTCGTGCCCTGGGAGGTACTCAAGCGTGATACTTTGCGCCTGGTGTGCAGAGATCTAGGGGTCACACATCTAGCCTCCCGGCGAGAGGAGATGTGCCAGATCCTGCAAGAAGTTGACGACAAGGGGTGTGAGTAAAGTGACAAATATTCCCATCCTCCTACTTACGACATGGGTCTAGTGGATGTAGTTCTTGCGAACTCAGAGGGTCGTGAACGGAAGCGACAGCGTAACACGACACAAGATGGTGGAGGTGAGACCACATCGAAGAGGAAGAGAAGTGAACCTACGCCTAAATCTGGAAGGGGTTTGTACTCCCTTCGGAACGCTGCTCGTGATGGTGCTAGTACTCGCCGTACTCGTCGCCCGAGCAACAAAGTTGTTCAAGGGGTCGCTCCTCCGGCATTGAAGAAAGCACCTGCGAAGCGACGCGTACCACCTCCGAAGAGCAAGTCTTCAGTTCGTCCACGCCCCGAGACCTCGCGGCCACGGAAAGCACGAACGGATGGCGGAGCGAAGCAGAAAGCAGAGGCCAAGGAGATGGTGCATGTCCGCAGGACGTCTACGAGGACGATCAGGACGCCGGAGCGCCTCACGCTGTAGTTCAGCCCTCCTCCTCGTGTCTTCCATCTTGCATTTTGAGGGAAAGTCGCACACCAGCTTCAATCCGTGTACAGGTCTTGTCAGACGAAATTGCAGCATTTCTCACGACAGGACTGCGCACGCCTCCGCCTCGGGGAAGACAGTCGCGAAGGAGTACGTTGGTTGAGAAGTCTGGTTTCCTGTGTGCGCGCGGCCCTGCTCTACCCCTCTATCGCTGACTTCTGAGATTCAGGACCAGCAAGCATTATAGCTTCGAGTAGAAGCTGGCCAGCGCGAATGGGGATGAACACGCCGTGTTCATCCCCATCTGTGCTGATCTGATATAATTATCTTCCGGCGCGCGTAACATCATTTTGAGTACAGCTTCCCGGAGAGCAGAAAATTGTAGCGTGGTCTTCAAACTTCGAGCTCCAATCTTTGAAGCTTTAGGGCTTTAAGACGAAATTTCTGTTTCGACTGACTTCGCGGACAGGAGGCGCTGGCCAAGCGCTACGTCTGTCCACAATAGCGCCTTCAGACGGAATACTCACATCGTACCGGTGAGCAATTTTGTTGCCCACAGATTCACAGCGCTGACAGTACTTGACATCCACGCAGTGCATGCCCAGACGGCTTTCGCAGTGTTGCCAGCAATTGACGTAGATCTGGACGTCGCGAAGGATCATCCTGATGGGCTGGTGAGCCTTGTGCCACAATGAAATGTCGATCTACACGCATCCTCTCAGAACCAACGTCTCACAGGACGACCTGGCTCGCCGTGTCCACGACGACTCTCGAAGGAACTGGCACGTCGCATTACTGCATCACGGGACCAGTAGAGTCGCACGGTCCGGACTGCGAACACCAGTATCGATGCTTTCAGCCGAAGACCGTGCGCATCAGTGGCAGGAGCACACAAATGTACACAAGTGGAGAGACCATCAGGAGTCGCCCGTCCCCCGCATCCTCAAGCGTCATCTCCGCCCGCTAAAGGCCTTCTGGGGTCACAAAGGTGAGTTTTCACGCGCATATGCGGCAAAATGGACGCCTCATGCTCCCAGCAGGACCTTTACTCTACAGACAATACTTCGACTATGCCGACGGCGGTATATGCGCCTCTTGCATTTAAGCGAACAGTTGTTCTTGAAGTAAAGAGCCAATATGGGCTCGCTGTATCTTCGTTCTTGGCGCAGGACGGCCTCGCCGCCGCGATATCGAAAGACCAAACCTCGCGGCAGAAGCAGAAATTTGAATGCTCACCGTCGTTCTATCCGTATACCACACAGCCAATAGCCTGAGGCACCCTTCAAGATCTTCGGAAGGAGCGATGCGTTTTGGCCGGCGCGCGAGGAGGACGGGCGCACGCTCAGAGGCTCACAGGCGGCAATTATCGGCGCCTATCAAAATTATCCCGGGCCGGATTCCGATTGACGTTGCAGTACTTTGAAGGACCCAACGTTCGTAGACCTCCGCTCGCTGTGGCTCCAGTAAGTACTTGCTACGCGTGCAAGAGACCCTTCATTGATATCAATGCCGCTGTGAAAGATCTACCGAAGCATGGAACACGCACTATTGACACGTCGGACTCGTGATGTGCGGGATCTCACGCTCCTGCCTTCCATGCATCGCACGAGAGGCCTCGAGGATCGTCACATAAATCTCTTGTGAGGGTAACTCGTTGCTTCACTCTAAACTCTGCATGGCTGATATCTCAGATTGTTCGCAGTTCTACACCCAGAATGCCGACATCAGTGGCATAGGCGTCAGAGCTTCGTTCTACATGACCGTAAATATGCTCGGTGAGCAGGCTTCCTGATGCGAATAATGATACTGTGGTGACCCGCGTCCCAGCGATGCAGCTGGCAATCGAGCCAGATGACTACGCTTCATATATCTGGACACTTCTCTCGATGACCTTCGGCCTCTTGGTAGCCACGATGGTCGAGATGTCAAGGGGTCAGCTGACATTCTTCAACGCCGTCATAGTCCTCAACTTGCTATGGTGCGTGTCGAGCGTGATCACATAGTATAGCTCTGATGTCAATCTCGGTCGCACGGTCAGGCTGCCGGTCAACGGGCAAATCACCTTTTGGCTGACTCTGTTGGGGTCTCTTACGGAGGAGCAGATGTGGCTTTGGCGCATGTTCGTGGCCGAGACCTTTGTGTACATGTTTCTTGGTGTCTATCTATGGTGCGCCCATTCTCAGCTGAAGCGTTGATACAAATGGCTCAAGATCGTCTCGTGGCAGGGGTTCTGCGTTTCACTTCGGCTCGGAGGCGCAGTGTGTGCGCTCACTACATTTTAACCTCATTGGCATTCATGTCCATCTCTCGGTTGGGCTCATTAGGGTCTTCGCCCTGGTGTTCTATTCGATCGGGCTAGCCTGGTATACCGCTGAGCTGTGAGTTACTCTGAGTACATACAGGGAACCTCACACGTACGGCCGCTGACGCATTCACTTAGAGTCGTCTCCGTCTTGAAATCCATACGAAAACTTCCAGAATGTCTCCTTGGACACATCCCGTTCTTCGCGCGCCGTCCACGTTGGGCACAATTTCACATCCTATTTTGGTTCTTCCAGGCGTACCTTCTGGCAAATATGATCGTCTGGCTGCCCACGCTGGAGGTTTTCATCAGACAGAATCCTCAACCCGACGATGGAATCGGTGAATGGAGTTTCGGTCAGGTATGTCCCTCGCCTCATAGCGCGGGGCCTACGGCTAAGTCGGTCGTTTCAGATTCTGTCGCTAGTGGCTGTTATCCCATCTGTTGTAGCTCTCACGACATCCATAATCGACAAGCTGAAGGGAGGCAGAAAGACGAGTCTCTTTGCAAGATCTACGGCGCGCAGGACCGCTCGTTCTGATTCGGCGGGGAATCCTGACGAATCGATGCTGGCAACGCAGCTAGTCGAAGACGCAGACGCACCCAATCAGGGAGAGAACTCCAGGGCCGACGACAAGTTCGTCACAGTCGACGTGGGCCCCGGAACGGTCTGGGAGGACGACACGGCAGGTGTAACACGATTGGCCTCTGTAGGGTCTGTGCTCCCTGGGACGATGGAAAGGCGGACAACGCTCCCTGGATTGCTAAGTCAGCAACCCGAGATGTAGAGGAACGGCGGCGGTAGATGGCTGGTGCGCCAGTTGCTTTCAATCTATGACGCGCCGTGCTTGTGGTGTCGCCGTGGTCTCGTCGAAAAGCAAGCTCGTCGATTCGGCGACAGCGTATGACGCGAAGAAGACGACCAACTCCCGCCGGCACCGCGACTGAGATGATAGAAGCACAGCTCGCGGTCCGTGAGTAACATGCTTGTCGAGGTTAGCATTTCGCGTGGCCGCTTAAGTACGTGAATCCGGATAGGACCCTTTCCTAACATCAGGCACATCAATCGATCATTGCTAAAGCGCCACACAAGCATGGAAGCTGCTCGGTGCTCCGGTCCCTATGACCAACCTCATGTTTCCCGCGGCGCACATCCGTCGAGCTGCAGAAGCGTTTGAGGTTGTACGCCCACACACAGCTCCCATTCTATCGTTCTATCGTGACTGTCTGGCAAACACCTCGGTACTCTGTGCTGATTTTTGCAAGCATGGCTGACACTTCAAACTGCCAAGTGTTCTACACACAGAACTCTGACATCAGCGGAATTGGAGTGAGAGTCGCATACTATTTGACTGTGAATATTCTCAGTAAGCTTATGCCCAGGCTCAGCCGTGGTTTGCTGCAGATCCTCGAGTCGTGCTGATCGATGTCACTCTTAGCGTTACAGGTTGCATTCTCGCAAAAGGATCGTCATATCACCGTTTCAACCCTCCTAGCAATGAACCTGGGGCTGATGGTGGCCATGATAGTCGAGATGTCGAGAGGAAGCTTGTCATTCTTCGACGCTATTATAGTGCTCAACCTTCTCTGGTGCGTACAACACCTCGTCCATGATCCCATGACTTCGGTCTCTGACGTGGAACACGTGCTTTTGTGCCATGCCAGGTTGTCAATTTGGGGGCAGAACCTCTGCTGGGTGTATCAGCCACTGTACTCCGGCACCATAGGCCAGACCCTACTGTTTTTCATGTTTGCCGGAGAGGCTCTCGCGTACGGGTTGATCGGTATTTATCTGTGGTGAGATCCTTCTACAGGAAGTCTGTGATCAATTACTGATAATTCCGTCAATGCGGTAGGGCCTCTGCTTTCCACTTCGGGCCCCAGGCGGAATGCATACATTCGCTCAAATTTTACTTCAGCTGGAGTCTCGTTCACATCTCACTTGCGACCCTCAGACGGCTCGCAATAGTATTTTATGTCGTCATGATCCTCTTTGCGATCTTCGGTATTGGCGCTGTGATGTGGGTCGCTTTTCACGCGCTCCAGGCTCTCGTCGTTTTATGGCTGATGCGCTTCTGTGCCAGTGTAACGTTCAAATACAGAATCTTTGATTCAGAGGAAGAGGAGAACGAAGATGAAGACTACCGTGGAACGATCGCCCTCTTTGGGTTTCCGGTGATTCTGCTTGGGGATTTGGTCGCCTGGATTCCAGAACTGGAGAAGTTTATCAGACAGAATCCCCAGCCGGATGACGGAATCGGCGAATGGAGCTTCGGTCAAGTACAGCAGTCTAATCAAGTTCTTGACGGCTTCACTTACGCTACTGGTTCTAGATACTATCCTTGATCGCAGTCATACCACCCATCATGGCCATCAGACAAGCTGTGCTTGAGGAATTGAGTGAAGAAGAGCGGCGACGCCTCAGTCTCTCAGCCTATTTTGCGCGTCACATACAAGGGACGCTACGTCGACTTGGGTGGCGTAGGCGACATCGGCAACGATCTCAGTAGCCGTCGTGGCAGCGACTTTGTGGCCGCATCGACAATGACAATCAATTTTTTTTCTCGTGTGAGGATAGAATTCCAGCCATTTATCGGCAGGGGGGCACACGACATCAACTACAGCGTTCTGTACTAGTACTGCTGTCTCACAGACCTAGACGCCCATTTAACAGGCTCCTATCCAGCCACCATCTCGAATTTCAAACTCCGTAGCGCTCTGTGCGGACGACTGTCGAATCTGGGAGCTGGCCTTCAGTACTTCAGTCCCAACTCTCACTTTGCAACGGTGAGCAATGTCGCTGCACATACCGCCATGCTGTTAAAGACGTAATTGGTGCAGTTCACATCCAAAAATGCCGCTGCTGGTGCTGTCGGCAGCGGACGTCGATCTAGCTATCGCGAAGTTTCATCCTGACCAGCTGGTGAACCTTATGGCACAAGTGTTTGTCGATCTGCACGCATCCTCCCAGAGCCACATCCCCCAGGATGACCCGTCTCGCCATCGCCATCATGAATCCGGAACGACCTCGCGCGTCGAAATACCGCCTCGCAGCACCATTGCAACAGCGAACCACAAAGTCCTGTTCATGCCATCCCGCCTCCCGGTGATCGGTACTGCGATCAAGATCGTCTCCGTGCCCAGCGCGTCCTCGCCCGCAGACGTTAAGACCCGCGGGCTTCCGGGCAGCACAATGGTCATCGATGAGCGTACGGGGGACGTAGTCGCAGTCGTCAACGCACGGAAGCTCACTGCTTTGAGGAACGCAGCCAGTCAGTGACGACTGTCTGTGCCCTACCTCCGTATGCTCACTCAATGTCTGGCGTGTTCACTCAGGCTCTTTACTCGCGACGCGTCTGTTGCTTCCGCCAGCATCTCAGCCACGTTCCCTAGTCGCCATCGGCGCTGGCGCGCAGATCTTTGCCCACGCATCACTGTTCCTGTCCTCGTATCCTACCCTTTCTACGTGCATAGTGTATAACAGGACTGTTAACGATCGATTCCGCCTGCTTATCACTGCCTTGCGCGCACAGCATCCAAATGTTCATGTTGAAGGTCGCCCTCTCACCACAGACGGAGAACAAGAGGCCGCCGGCTATGCCGACGCCATCGGGTCCGCCGACGTAATCATTACTGCAACATCCTCAACGACGCCTCTGTTTCCGGCCGCCTATGTGACTCCAAGGACCCATTTGTGTTTGATAGGATCGTACACACCTGAAATGTTCGTCCCATGACGGCCTAACTCTCACGACTGCGCACAGCTGATCAGGATTTAGGCATGAGGTCGACGACGCTTTGATCAGAAGGGCGGGGAAGATAGTGGTCGACTACAGAGATGGTGCCATGGTAAGATTATTCTCGCTCCGCATCTCGTTTTGGTTGACTACATGTACGCATCGCAGGCGGAGGCCGGGGAGCTCATCTCAGCGCATGTCGACCCGCAGAACGTGATCGAGCTGGGTCGGCTCATCACGAGGCCTCCTGGGTCTGGCGTGCCCTCGTCGTTGCCGTGGACGAGCGAAAGCCGACTTGTGGACGACTTACGGTCAAGCGGCGACGTCACAGTATTCAAGTCTGTGGGTGTCGGTGTTCAAGATGTTGCAATTGCGCACGCGATGGTGGAATGCGCAAGAAAACATGGGCTAGGAACGGACATTCGGGACTACGACAAGATATGAAATGGATGCCGTACCATATGCTCTGTCACAGCCCCTGCGTGCCAAATAATGCATCACCCGGACAGCTATCAATTGACGTGTCTTCGGCGTAGAGCATACATAGAGAACGAGGTGTTCATGTTCGCAATAGCCGCCCATAAAGCAGTAGGTCGGGTAGAGCGGTTGCGATTACTGCGAGTCAATATGCAATCTTCCAGGAAAGTCAGTTTAACGTAGGTCCAAAATCAGATATCACGAGGTGAGTGTTCAATCAGATCAATTTGGACGAGTGAGCTTGACGTAAATCTGTAGCAGTCAGTTGTCATCTATGCGTACAGAGAATGAGCGTGCAGATGTCTTGTCCCTTCCTCGTATGTTCCCCTCCGTTTTCGTTTATTGATAACTGTGTTGTGAGAGACGGTTGGGCGTTCAACTTCCTCGCTACTTCCAGCCGTGGATACCAGCTGCCGCAACGGGTACGTCCGTCACTAAACCTGTATAGACTGGCTGGAATAATCACAAGTATATCAAGAGCGACAGCCTCGCCGTCGCTCAACACTCTTGAACCCCCACCAGAATTCCCCACGCGTTGAAGACATGAGCGACAACTCCACCGCGACGCGCTATGTCATACCGGCTGTTGAGGAGGAGAAACGCCGGTAAGGGCCCTTGCTGCCTCGCTGAAAAGCTCTGATGCGAGCCTGAATCCCTATAGTCTTGTGCAACAGCATGCCATGATGAAGAGCTTCTCGGGATGGTCGGACGCTGTACCGCCGGGCTTCGACCTGCAGGGAGTAACAAGGGTTCTTGACATTGCCGCGGGCTCGCTTGCATGGACGCTTGACCTCGCGAACATGCCTATGGTCAAGCCTCGCCTAGGCCTGAACGGCGAGGATTCGGCGACGCCAATCAAGCTCTATGCCTGTGATATTGACACAAAGTTCTTCCCTGACAAGAGTATCACGGACGCTCTGTGCATCACGACCTTTCAACAGGACGTGGTGAAGCCGTTTCCTTCAGAGCTTTACGGAACGATCGACGTTTTGCACATCTGTTTCCTCATGTTCTGTTTGACACCCGCCGGTTGGACCGCCGCGCTGAAGAACTGTTACGACCTTCTCAGTACGTTTCTCGTGTACCGTCTACTTATGCCAACGTACATGTCGTAACGAACTCGTGATCGTTTATCTGCAGAACCGGGAGGCGTTCTGATATTGGAAGAGGAGGATGCCATCGTTTACGCCGCCTCTACACCTCCTCTTTCTGAGGACGGACCCGGTCCAGATTTCGCGCACTGCATGGACGGCGACGGTTGGTTGCCCAAACTGAATTGCATATACACGGCCTGGTCCCTAGAGGCAGGCTTCGTACACAAGTATGTGATATGCCGCAACTCTTGTTTCGAACGTGTCTCTGACTATCCCGGTGCAGCCTGTCGTTCAGCATGCAACCTATGCTCGCCACTGCGGGATTCACCATCGATGAATCCACACGACTTTTCGATCTGTACGGACCCCTCTGCGGAACCCGTCAAGGAGATGTCGGTGGTGGCCACTCGGAGTTCGAGAAGTTTTCCGTAGAGAACATGATCTTCTTTCTCGACCACCTCGCGGTAGCCCTGATGCGCGCGGACAATCTGGAGGCCCCGAAAGGGGTTAAGATCACAACAGACGACGAGAAGAAAGAGCTGTTACGAGAGATAGAGGCAGGTCTGCGAAAGGATGGTGCTTACTCTTTAGGGAGAGTGTGGGTGGCGAAGAAGCCTATCTTAGTGTGCCTTCTCTAATCATAGATATCCGCGTCGTGCCGCCATCAACCTTGCAGAATGCGGTGGGGGCCATGTCAGGACTTGCAGTAGTGTAGTTGAACTGTCGTTTGGATCAGAGAACATGAGACGTGGTCTTCAACATCTCGGTGGATACTTAGAAGTTAGACCTAGCGGCACCCTTGATGGTACCTTGACGGTGCTGAAATCACCACATTTTACAAGAACTCTCACGAATTCTTAACGCGATCCTGTTATTGGAGGAGGACGCAAGGAGGAGGTTGTCCGTGGCGCAGATAGTGTCAAAGAATCATGCGGCCGGGCGCCTGTGGCGCTTCAGGGCAGGCCTGACCCACACGCCGTCGTTACATTGCAGCTGCATCCCGCCACTTGAGCAGTGTCAACTTCCGCTCAGAAACGGGGGTCAAACCCAGCCCATACGTAAGATGTGGTAGTACTCATGCCCAATTATCGGAATCATCGGCGATGAAGCTTATGACGCGGCCAGTGTACCCTCGATGTGCCTAGCGACTCTGCGAGAAGGTCTTCGAATCAGTACACCGCCACCACCGCCGCTGTTGGAAATGTGAGTGACCTACCTCCTATGTGTTGGTACCTCACATAAGGATCATAACTGGCATATAGGCTTTTATTGCGCCCCAGGTCCAATACATCGGTTACCGATTGCACTGGCGTTCCGGACTACATATGAAGGAGCACGGCTTGCCGTATGCAAGGCCGTATTCTCGCCACCGCTCACATCACCCTCGCCGTCGAAGATATGCTGGATCTTGCATGGACTTCCTCGCTGCTCTATGTTTCTTTGGGCCTGCTCTCGTTCCTCGGCCTGAGAGCATTTCTTTCTCGGTCGTCCGAGCAACGCCTTCCGCCTGGCCCGAAGAGACGATGGGTCACCGGAAATTTGCTTGACTTACCGCCCAAGATAGATTTTGATGTTTTAACATCTTGGGAAAACCAGTACGGTAAGCTGTGGCCGCTTTCATCGTCGGGCGGCATTCAGATACCGCGGCAACTAGGAGAACTAGTATACTTGCAGGTCCTTGGATATTCTGTGCTTGTGCTCAACAGTGCGGAAGCAATCCACGATCTACTGGAGAAGCGCGGGAACAACTATTCGCATCGTCCGCATTTCACTATGGCAGGGACTCTTTTTGGTTTGGACAAGGTGAGTCCGTGTACGAAGTTCATCTCCCATCCTTATCGATAACTAATTGTCACACAGTGTATCGCGTTGAATGACTACACGCCAGCCTATCGTGAAATCAGAAAGCTGACTGCACATGCCTTGAGCTCTACGGCGGTCCTCAAGTACGCCCCGATCCAAGAGCGCGCTGTGCTTGATTACTTGGGGGACCTCGCTCGCGATCCGGACACATTTTTTGATAATCTGTGGTAGTAAGCATGTCTTTTGCCGTCTTATCGATACTGGCGTCTGCCGACGATAACCCGACTTCCAGTGCGATTGGGCGCGTCATCATCTCCGTCACCTATGGTATCCCAATCAACCACAGAAAGTCAGAAGTGAGTAGACCGGAATTTTCCGAACGACATCTACCGGACCATCACTTATTGTCTGCAGTTTATCGCTGAAGCGGGACCCGTCATGAAGAGAATCAGCCGAGCTATGATTCCGGGAGCTTATATTGTTGATATTATACCTATACGTAAATATCCCTGCCCCTCAAATCCGTTTCGTATCTGTGCTAATTAATGTCAAACGTGCATATCATAGTACAGCATCTTGCCCCGCTCCTACCTTTCACTAAGTGGGTGCAAGAAGCGCGCTTCGGGCACGCGCTCGTCGAACGATTCGTATCACGCCCGTTCAAGAGGGTCAAGGAACAGATGAAGGCAGGATGCGCTCCACGGTCCTTTGTGCATGATATGCTCTCCGATCAGCGACATATCCAGGACTCACCCTATGACTTGGAGGAGGGTATCATGTGGGCCGCAGGGACCATGTATGGAGGTGAGTGTCATGTACGTATCTAATTTCAGTTGTTTATTGAATCGGAATGCATCAACTCAGCGGGAGTCGAGACCGTAAGTAATAGTACAAGTGCATGAGACTTCCCAGTATTGACCTCTAGTGCACGATTTAGACGGTTATCGTCGTATCTACGTTCTTCCTCCTCATGTCCTTCCACCCAGATGCGCAGCGCAAAGCCTTCGCTGAGCTGGAGAGTGTCGTTGGTACTGATCGTCTCGTGACACTTGCCGACCGTCCGGACCTGCCGTACGTGAATGCTCTCGTGAAGGAGGTCATGCGGTGGCATGTTCCCACCCCGCTCAGCATCATGCGCCGAAGTGGCAACGCTGACGAATACAAAGGTCAATCATCAGCGATGGTTAGGAAAGGCAGTAAACGTGCTGATATTCACTATGACAGGGTATCACATCCCTGCGAACACCATGATAGTATCCAACGTGTGGTTCGTCAAGGTTTTGTATCAATTTAATCTCCTTGCATGTGCTGACAGTGACTGTCAGGCGCCTCTCTCAGCAAGTCGAGAATCCGACGGCATTCAGACCTGAACGGTTCCTCGAAGACCCTGACCTCACAAGCCCCAGTGACTACATATTCGGTTTAGGCCGACGGTGCGTCGCGCAGCCATTCTGCAAATTTTGTGATACCGACCGATGTCTGTTCAGTATCTGTCCGGGAATGTACATGGCGGAAAACTCGAGCTTTCTATTCATCGCAAATATCCTGGCACGATTTGAGATACGGGCTCCAGACGAGAAGGACGGAGGCCTCAGATCGCTAGAAGATGCGAAGTTCAGGCCATTTCTGAATAGGTCAGTCCTGCTAGATCGTCACTCCGTATGTGCCGGACCCTTACCATTGACCCTTCAAGCGTCCCCGAACACTTCAAGTGTAGCATACTGCCTCGGCGCGCAGATACGGTTGATTGGATCGAACGTACTCGCGAAGGGATGCCTCCGTTCGATGCGGCATTCGTGCAGGCATCCCGTGCAGAGTCGTAATATCTCGTGGCACTGAGGAAGTACCTTTGCCGAAGCATATGATGGAATTATAAAGCTGGAAATGCTATTCACGACATCCGGTGTGAGCGAATGACAACAGGACCTACGATGCGAGTACAACGTTCCCAACCCAGAGTCTCCGCTCGTGGATTCAAGCGACTCAGGTATCCTTCCACATAAAAATGGCAGCACTCAGTGAGATACCGTATTGCGCACTTCGGAATACTCTTGTCCGAAAAGCCAAGTTGATCGTCGTCATGAGGTCGTGGGCACATCTAGCGAGCAGTCTACTAGTAACAGCAGATTTACTACCGAGTGTTCAGCGGCATCCCTACAGTTACATGAGATCCGGCATAGCGGGACAGTGGCGGCAATTTACTGCGAAACAGCTAGAAATAGGTCGAATGAACTTGCTTGAAAAGTCGTGTGCGACGACTGAGGTGTTAGAACCATGAACCGTGTGCCGCCGCATTGGAGCCACAATTCACGACCTTTTCACTCCAGGCAAAGTGCTGAAATGGTACTTTGATATATATTTGAAGTACGCGTTGCGGTCTCCCTGTCCATTCCAGATCCAAGATTTGTTGTTGTATCGGAAAACTTCTGGGGTGGCTGTAGAAGATCCGACTAGCGTGGGCGTGTCGGACAATGCGGTCATATGAGTTGACTGCCAACAACATTCTAGGATTTAAAGCTGACCAACAGATTGCGGAAGAATGAAGCCAGCTCGTGCTTCACTGCAAAGAGATAAGCCGCGACAACGGGCGGGTGATGGACGACTCGTATGGGCACAAGTTTCGCACTATCCGAACTTGCGATATGTGATAGATAGCTTCCTAGGCAGCCATGCACATGTGGATGGAGCGGTCGCTCTCAGCTACGGCGTACTGAAAGGTTCAGCGATCGGCATATTGAGAAAGGTGACGGACCCTGTCGCATAACAACACAGATAAGCTGCGCAATACCAAGACGATAAAGTGTTATCTTACCGCAGGACGTCAGTTGGTTTGTGTCATGCAGGCAACTGACTCAAGAAAAAGAACATGGGAGAGCCTGACTCGAGAAGGATGGTATCAGCGTGGGTGACGGATACTGCGTCATCGGTAATATGTCGGAAATACATCAATTGGCCGCGGGCCACAATATTAGATACCTGACCGCAAAGAAACCGCCAGCATGTTGAGGAAGGTTGAGGGCTGTTGAGGGGTACTGGCGCAAACAGGCCGTGTGCCTGTGGCGTGCGGATGATATATCCAGCCTGGGAAAATGTTGGTTTGGCACAGGCGCTTCTTGTGCTTGGCTGTTCGTTAAACTTCTTCGCATCGTACAGACGCGTCCTCGAGACAAAAATGCAGCCTCTCTACTTTTTCAGTATCATTCGCTATCTTGGTCGAGATCCCGATGCAAGCTATCTCCAAGGACGAAAGTCATGCTGCCAAGTTCTTGCGGGACGCTAGGCGGGCTTGTTGCGGATGTCGGGACTCGGTACACAGCTGCCAGCGGTCAGGACTTTGCACATGCTGTCTCAAGGGCTTACGCACCGATGAGTATAAAATACGTTCCTGCTTACTTTCTCTGTTCATCTCGGAGCCGACGCTTAGCATGAAGTTGCCAGTCGCAGACGCGGCTGTTCGTGTTGTCCGTTCTATCGCGGCAGCGTGGTATACCATGTTCTTGTTTACAAAGTCGGACGTCCAAACAACCGTTCTTCCCATTGTGTGTTGATTTCTTTTGACGTCGTGACTGCTGTCTTCTAACCAGTCGTCGTTCGATCTCCCAGACTTTCTTCGCCGTAGCGGCTGCCCCGATCACCTCTGCCACTCGCATTCCCCACATTGTGTGGTGGATTTGGCTGCATCTACTGCAATTCGACGTATCCAACCAGACGGTGGCACCAGAAGAAGATATCCTCAATAAGGCCGACCGACCCCTTCCTTCCAAGCGGATCGCGCTTGACGCCGCACGCCGTCTGCGGTGGATCTTGATACCTATATGCTTTGCTATATCCCTGTCGTACAGTCTACAGACAGTCTACGCAAGTATATCCCTCGTAGGTTTTACCATCATCTATAATGAATTTTTTGGACATTCGGGGCATTGGATTTTGCGTAACGCGGTGAACGCAGCTGGCTTCGCCTCCTTCGAGGCAGGGGCAACACTAGTTGCGGGTACGTCTCAAGCCCATCTGCGCAAATCTCGAGTCTCATAATCGGCACAGGTACAAACCACTCCACCTTAGACTCGGTCGCGATCCTGTCTATATGTCTCAGCGCCGGCATATTTGCGACAACCATCCACTCGCAGGACTTCAAAGATAAGGAAGGCGACTGCGCGATAGGCCGGAAGACCATCCCTATCGTATACCCGCGTATCGCACGCTACACAGTCATCATTCCGCTCGTTGCTTGGTCGGCAATCCTGTCGAGTGTGTGGAAGCTTGACATCGTCATCGCGAGTATCTTCAGCCTGCTCGCCATCTTCATCGGGGCGCGATATCTCGTCATGCGGGATGTCCACGCCGATCAAGTCTCGTTCTACTGGTACAACGTGAGTGTACACCAGGTCTCAAGAGCGCGATAGTGACTTGATTGCCCACAGGTGTGGCTCTGCGTTGCGCATGCTCTGCCAGGATATTACCGGGTATTTTCCGATATAAATTAAGAGTTATGTTCGCCGGAGGTCCAGATGTACGGAATGAGAAGTAGAAATCCGTTCTTTCGCGATAACCCAGAGCAATAATACCACGCTCAGAAGGCTTGAACGAACATCAAGACTGAAAGGGATAATATCAATGTCGAGTTCAGCGCGCCGGAGACTTGTACTCACTGAAGTCTCGAAGACATATGACCTATCTAAGCTTTTACTCCCTCGGCTAAAAAACCACGTGTGGATCACCTTCTGTACACAATTTGACGATCTGCCACAGCGGCAGCATCGTCTTCGTCCTTGTAGACGTCCTCGATCTCAGATGTGTAGAGCTTCAGGCAAGCGACTCGGTGAGGAGTCCCTTTCGCCGTGTAGATCAAAGGCTTCGACGGACTTGCCACAACGATGGCCTGCAAGATCCACTTGATGCGTGAGTATAACTGCGTATATCCGCTAATGCCTCGCGCTGACCTTTCTGCGAAGCCGCGCGAACGGAAGGGAATTCGCGTTCATTTTCTCCACGGTCGGCCTTATAAACATGTCAGTTTGCGCTGCAGAAGGCCACGTTTCAGCCCACCATATGAGATCAAGAAAGTCTTCGAGAGCCTTTTTGTCGCCATCTGATACATAGGCGTCCGCCGCGGGCACAAGGAGCACACCCAGCTCGAAGCGTTGTCGTCCGAACACGATGGCGACCGCGATGTTCTTGTCTTGGACAAGAGACTCCTCTAAGATCAATGAGCAACTTCCAACGCCGGGACAATAGGACACTTCGCATACCAATCGGAAGAGGATTGACCTGTGGAAATCAGTATGTGATATCGCCGAGCCGAACACGGATGACTCACATCTGCGCCGACCGACAGGCGGATCAGCTCATCCTTGCGCGCCACAAACCTCCAACGCTCGGGATCGGTGGGATGTTGCTCAAGTAGATCTCCAACAGCGAATACGCGCTTTCCGTCCAGCTCGGAATTGGTGACATTAGGCGAGCACGTATCTGTGGGCTAAGCAGCAGAAGTGAGGTTTGGCCGTAACGCGCACGTAGTGTTGCTGGATGTACTTACAATAATTATGGGTTCATAGATGCCTGGCATGTCCTCTTGGGGCTGCATGAAGAACCGGACGTGGGGCGACATCTTGAAGTATTCCCATTCATCGATAGGCGGCGGGTCGCGCGGGATGCACATAGTGGCAGGACCGACTTCAGTGCTGCAGAGACGACCGGTAGGAAGGAAGGTATCGTACACTCGAACACCGTAACGTACCTTCCCCAGGTCGGGTTCAAGACAACGCCTGCCTTCACCAACATGTCACCGACGTGCTTGTTCAGAAGTCCACCTGAGAAGGTCTGAAGACGGTGAGCATTACACGACGCGGCTTCTACGCAAGGGCTCGCTTACGATGCTGTCCAGCCCCTTCAGTGCGGCGATATTGGCGGGATTGCGCGCCCAAGCCTAAAGAGCGTTGATGGATACGCTGGCCCGAACATTTGATATGTGAAAGCTTACTTCGACGAAGACGGGGACGCAGAAGACGATGTTGCATCGGTCTGCAACCCAGCTAGCCATGAAGTTGGCCGGGGTCGGCATGACAGGCGCCAATAGCGGGTTGTAGATTGCGAAAGTCACACCGGTCGTGAGCTGCCATTGCATCAGTTATTCAATCCGCACAGTCTGAGAGAGAATGTCTCGACGCACCGGCCACTGTTGCGATGCAAAAAGTTCAAGATGGTGAGCTTGACTCACTCCAATCGGAGCGGGGGCGCGATCAACTTACCATGGCCGTGATCAGTCCCATTACATCTGGAGGTGAATAAAATGTGTTGGCGTTGGTTGGATATAAGGATCCTTGAAGTACTTACGACTCAAGGGGTTCGTATGTGCTGCTACGCGCTTGCCCGCGAAATCGACTTCGCCAAAGCCTGAATGCGAACCAACTCAGATAAATCGGCCTGCCGCATACCTCGCGCGACATACATGGGATATTGCTGAAGTTAATCAGGGCCTGTCTAGTCATTGGGGTCATCTTGGGCTGCGCAGTGGTACCTAGATGCGGAGTCAGTTTCCTGGAAAGATCACTTCAGTATGGAAGGAAATACTCACCAGACGAATGTAGGATGATAGCAACGTCGTTGTCTGCCATGTTCCGCACACCGCCAGCGTCGCATCTTTGCGTAGTCGTCGTACCCAGCTCCGCGAACCTTATCATAGGGAGGATCTGAACCGCTGCTTTCTTGTCGGCGAGTAATGCGTTCACTGCCTGCGAAACACCCTGCATGGTGGGATCCTCGCTGACATAGAGCTGCACGATTCCGGCGGATTCAACGAGGTGGGCGATTACTGCTGCCCCGTTCTTTGGCGCTATCGGGAAGACAGTGAAGCCCAGCTTCATGATAGCCACCATCAAGTAGACGTAGCTGAGGGTATCTATGGCGAGTGTTAGTATTCGTACTACTTCGAAAGAAAAATGAAACCGAGCCTGAGAGGGCTAGGATGCCGATCACGGGCCGTTGGGCGGCGGTCTTCACGTGCTCAGACTTGTGGTAGTGATCTGAGACGACGTCCTCGGCTTTGCATATACCTTCCCATACATCCGCAAAGACAACCTCGCACGACGTGCCTGATTCGTGGTCGGTATACGTGAAGACGGGGTGTTTGGGACTGTTCTTTGCGTGGTATTCGTAGAGCTCGGGAATCGACAGGCCATGGTTGAATGGGGCAGGTTTAAACGTTTGGGAATCAGCGCCTTGCGGAGTAGGAGTGGGGGCCATATCGATGAAGTAGACGGACTCGTAACTGAAACCATGTCGGGCGTATGCATTTAAACCAGTCCGCAGAGCAGCCGGCTTGCATGCGGTGATAAAAGAGCAGGCATAATGCCACACACATTCGGTCAAAGCATCGCTGCGCTAGAGTCAGATGTCCTGGAGCGTAGTAACACTTGAAGATGTCTGCAGAGGTCAGTGCCACGTCGGACGACGTGGTGTCGAAGCCATGTCCGATCAGGTTGACGTTGCCGCCACACCGAAATATGTCGAAGCATGGCGACAATCACGATCTCGTTCTCCAACAACTTCGGAGTCTGAAAACATTCTTTGACAGTCATTGTCAGGTCATTGTCCTGTTCAATATGAGGTGAATCAGTTGTGAGAACTCTGTTCAGAATATCATACAGTACCTGGAACGGCAAACTCTGCGTATAGAGACTGGAGAAGAGATGGAGACAATCAGTGGTGCGACGGACAATATCTATAGCATTGATAGATAGACAGTATATGCACAATATATGCTTGATATATGCAAGTGGCCGTGGCGGAGAACGTTGTAGAAGGACAGTATTCACGGACACGCGAGACTCACCGACAGGTGCGTCTGTGAAAGGCGGCTTATATGACATGCGGATCGAGTAAGCCCATCCTGGAGGCATGCATAGACTTATTTATCCGTGGCCGTCCAAGGTAATTTGCCCGGCCGACGCAGCAATTGCGGGCGAGGGCCACTCGTGGCCGTTCTCCCCGTCGTCGAGAGTGTGTACCGCACTGTTCCCATCGAGCTTCTCGTATCGTCGACTCGCCATCCATCCAACAGTCGACCGATGTAATTCCGTCGTTAGCTCATAGAGCGATGAGCTTGCCATCGAGCTTATTTCCGTCATCGATTTGACACGTTCTCGAGGGCATGCCAGAATCGCTTCGCAGGTATCGCCACGTAAGATGACCGTCGACACGCCCTGGACACGAAGTATGTAGACCATCAGCGTCCGCCTAGCAGCGTTCTGAGAAGCGCAACGACGTACTGAATGATTTGTCGAAGAATGAGTGGGTGCGGCGCAAATAATTAGACATATACGCACCTGAATAACCCATCCATGTAGCCTTCCAATGTGTACGGAGTGGTGCGACGCTTCCGAGACCAGCGGGAGCTTGAGACTCGACTCAAGTTGACAGCATTGCTCGACAAGCGTGCGCCGTATCGAATACGATCAACGCATTACAAGAATTGGTAAAAGAGTGCTGCAAAGACGCATTGAGTACTTCGTCGAGCTTACAGAACTTCAGGCAGCTTACCAGGCCTAGTCTGTGACTGAGTGGGGGGT
>ALYI01003419.1:0-66539 GCA_001969225.1 Ceriporiopsis andreanae CBS 279.92
GATTGAAAAGTTGACGAAAAGGGTAATCGCTTAGTCAGGATTTGATGGGCGAGGTTTCGCGTGCGGTGTGTGGGATGTTGTGCGCCGCAGGCTTGTTTTGCGAGAATGAAGCCCCTCCAACCCAACTCGTAAGGTGCGGTGGGTAGGAGCCTGGCTGCCATTAATATCGCCCAGTGAGCGAATTTCCTCGAATTTCCACGCAAGTTCGCCCGAGTTTACGCGCACATGAGGCAAAGCGTATCGACTGTATCAGTAAAGGACACGACCCCCTGATGGTGACGTGAAAATGGATCTAATTGCGAATAAGACAGGTCTAGGGTACTTCTCCAAACAGGTCGAAGGCGTCGCATTCCTCCTCCAACCAATGTCTACGCCCCATCCTTCTCCCGGGAACATAACAACGCCGGCGAGGCCTTGCCGCCACGCGTCACGACCACGGGACGGACGATGACATTTCAATATATCTGCCAAGTCGTGTTAGGCCACGGTTTGCGCGACAGCATGCGCGAATACGCACCTCGTCAAAAGGTCGGGTGTCGTTGAAGCAACTGTCCCAGACTTCGTTGACGGCGCGCTCCGCAGCAGCATCGTTGGGACACGCCGGGTTCGCACGTACCGAAATAAGTGCTCTCCGTCGTACACAGGCCTGCGATCAGCGTGTCAGTGACTGCCCGAACATAGAGACATTCGAGGACATTCGCGAATAGCTTACCTGATGTTGCTTCGAGAACGAAACAAATCCTCTCCGGAGCTCGCGGGTATACCTACAATCCCCGCTCAAGCTATTTGCGCGTATCTGAAAAACACATGCAGTGTAGAGTCACTGGTCATAGGGCGGTGGAGTGGCCACGGACCTCGCTGCAGGCATGATGCCGCAAGTTGTCCCAGTCGACCTTGAACTTGCAGTGATCGTACATATGCACGAGCTCGTGCACGATGGTCTCTTCCATATGCTTCTTGCTGAAGAAATGGTTCTGACATAGCACGACTGCGCCTGCATCTGGCGCGAACCCTCCGGACTGCGTGAACTCGCATGGCGCGCACACAATATTCTCAGTTGTCACGTTGCAGCCAGAATGTTTGAGGTGCTTTAGCATGAACACGACGGCAGGGCCTGCATTAATGGTCAACGCGTGGGCGGGCTGAATGAAAGGGACTGCAACCCACGACTGACTGTAATTCAGCATTTCCTTTTTCCACTTCTCGCACGTCTTCCATTGGTGCTCTTGAAGGCCTGCCAACCTCTCCTGCTCAGTGAGGCCTACACCCGTGATGACCCCAAATCGTTTCCGCCATCTGTTGAATACACCGGCATCAGAGGCGGAAGGGGAGGCGGCGCTGTCGGAGGACATGAATCTTCGGGAAGAGGCCTACGGACCTGAGGCGCGCAAGACGGAGGAGGTCGCTGCACGTGACTGGGCGCCCCGCCCCAGCGTCGGTCGAGCGTCTGCAAAACACGCGCAACGAGACGCGCACATGGCATTTAATACCCTGCAGCCACAGCGACGGAGGGGGCGTCCCTCTTCACGCACGTTTAACAACTCCTTTCTGATACCCATCCCTCTCTTTATCTCTCATCCACAGCTGACCCTGAACGTGTGTCGCATATCTTCTGTACGCTCCGGCCCAGGTGCTGGCTAGCTTAATACACTCACCTCGGACGTGGTGCACCGCTTGAAGCACCCGTTAAAGGCACAGCGATGTCGGTCATGGAGGTCGCCTCGGACATGGCGAATACCAGTTCAGACGGACACCCCCTCATTCTCTTCCTTTCTGCGTTCTTCTGGGTCGTCCGTGAGTGCTTCTACGCTACAAAGTTCTTGTTCATCACTGACTTGCGCGCAAGTGTGGCTACTGTCTTGGGTAAAGTCCTTGATAGCCTTCGCAACAATCTCTGTGCCCAAGTTCATCTACGCGGTACTCTCATACTCGATGACTTTGACGGTGCGTGGTGTTGAGCCCCCTCCAGAATGTGACGACTGATCCCCACCCCAATAATTCGGCTCCGTCACGATGGCTACAAACCACAGCTCAACTTTTGGTCTTTTGCCGTAATGTTTGGCATGTCGCTGGTGGCGTTGAACTACTGGATACGCTTCCGCTACCTGAACAAATACACACAACTCAAGGAGCCCCCCTTAATGAAGGCCGACGCGCAGGAATTGCACCCCGACGTGAATACACCTGAGCAAGCCCCCGCGTTCCACAATTACCTCGACGAATTTCTCCAGGCAGTACGCGTTTTTGGGTTTTTGGAGAAGCCGGTACGCTTGATACGCTTTATTTACATGAACTCTCTACTCAATTCAGATGGTCTTTTTAGGTCTTCCATGAATTAGCCAGACACCTACAGACAAGGCGGCTCATCGCAGGGGATAGCTTATCTCTCGATCAGGACAAATCGTTCTACTGTGTGGTCGATGGCACGGTACAACTGTTTGCACGCACGGGCAATGCCAACGAAGAGCAGCAAAGCGGTACTTGGGACGAGGAACATATGAACGGGTATCAACTTCTGAACGAAGTTGGGACGGGCGGCACCCTTTCAAGCTTATTCACAATCCTCAGCCTATTTACAGAGAACGTGAAGATCAGCTGGCAGGACGACGAGCCCGACACTGACGACGCAGAGTCGGTGGTGACCACGAGCAGCTTAGCCACCTCTAGTTCTCGTCTGCGCGTTCGCCCACGGCGGTCGGATTCAGACGTATCGCAGATGAACCTCGATATGGTCAATATCGCTGCGCCTACCAATGATACTGTACCGCCAGTTCATGTCACGTCCCCGCGTACTCGCGCACGAGGGCAGTCAGTCTCGTCCTCTGGATCGACGGTGCACGCGGATGAATACCGGTCACCAACCATGCGCTCACCATCCCATGAACCGTCAATATCTGCCGCATCGTCAGGATCCACGCGTACGGCATATGGTCGTCGAAGGCCTATTCCCTCCCACCAATCGCACCATTATGGTGTTGTGGCTCGCGCGACAGAGGATTCCACCCTGGCCGTCATTCCAGCTGAGGCCTTCCGTAGATTGACGAAGAAATTCCCGAAAGCGGCAGCACACATCGTTCAAGGTAACACTACTCGAGACACCTGCTGGGAGTCTAAAACTGATGCAATCCCTAGTGATTCTGACACGTTTCTCCAGGGTCACTTTCAATGCGGCACACAACTATCTCGGCCTTACTACCGAGGTTCTGCGTACAGAGAAAGCGATCAACGATATTGCCTGTCATCCTCTCCCAGCGTCCTTCTACGAAGGTGGCGGTCTTCGACACCTTCGGCAGCGCTTTGACGGCGTGTCCACTAGTGGTTCGGATAATGACAGTGACTACTTCAGCTATCCGGACTCGCGGAGTTCTTCCAACGCTTCCGTCAACGCTTCGGACAACGACAGCTCCAGTGGCAAAGATGACCAGGGCAGATCTACGGCAACACAGACCAGACGTGTTCCGAGCACACCTTTCAAGGGAGCATCAGCTCGCCTGTATGTTCAAGCCGGTGATCTACTGAGCTCCGCGTCTACCATCCATACCAGCGAAACTGTGCCTCCTCTGAACCGCTCGAACAGCTCGTTCTACACCCCTTCAACCAACCCGGCTCAGCCGTATAAGCGCCTGCACGCTCAACACCTCTCTGTTGATGAATTTGACTTACGCGATGAAGTCATGTCTTGCATCGCCAAGTCCATTGGACTTCTGCAGCCCCCTCTGAGCGGCGAAGAGTCGGTTGAGGCGTCACCGGCATTCCCGCCAAGTGAAGGCGGCGGCCGACCGAGGAGTGGGATTTTCAAATCGTCGTTCGGCTCCTTGTCCTTGTTGGAGATGGGAGACGACTCGTCGTCCAATGTGACCGGCGCATCGTCGACTAGCGCGAATGATGGATACTTGAGCGGCCTCGATAACGAAGTCGAAATCCTTTTTTTCTCTGCGGGATCTGTTCTGGCGAAGGCAGGCGAGATCAACACTGGTATGCATTGGTCGTGTTCATCGGGTCTTTACACATGCTCATACTCTCTGTCAAGGTTTGTTCTACGTGATCGAGGGCTTCCTGGATCTGCACCTCCCAGAACCTAAGAACCCCAGCCAGACGCCGAGACCAAAGACAACTCAGTCTGAGGTTCCCTCAGCACAATGGTCTTCCGAAAGCCTTGCATTTGAAAAGCATGCGACTGCTCGCCCCGAGTCGAAAGATCCTTCACCGAAACCGTTGTTCACGGTCAAACCCGGCGGCATCGCCGGATACCTTTGTGAGTGCCATGCCATAGAGAATACTACCAGATCTCACCAGACATGCAACAGCGTCACTGTGCAACACAGCGTCATATGTCGACATCAGGGCGAAGACAGACACCTACGTCGGGTTTCTGCCGGCCCATGCACTCGAACGCCTCCTCGAGAAGCGGCCCATTGTCCTACTCACGCTCGCTAAGCGCTTGATTTCTTTACTTTCGCCTCTAAGTGCGTGGTCTTGTCATTCCTCTCCAAACATACTACTCACCCGCCTCGGAAAAAAGTCTTGCATATAGACGGCTCCTTAGACTGGGTACAGGTCAATGCCGGCCAAGTTTTGTGGCGGCCAGACGATGTCAGCGACAGCTTCTATATCGTCATCAACGGACGACTACGGGCTATCACAGAGAAGGAGGGCGGCGGTGTGAATATCATTGCTGAGTACGGTCAGGGCGATACTGTAGGCGAGCTCGACGTCATCATGAGCTCTCGAAGGAGGAACACTGTCCATGCCATCCGTGATACCGAACTTATACGCATGCCGCAGACCCTGTTCAACGCCATCTCGTCACGGTTCGTTTTGTCGGTGTTGTTCTGCGTTTTTGGATTCTAATCCGTATGCTTTCAGGAATCCGGGTACTACTGCACAGCTTCTGCGCATGATTGCCTCTCGCGTCCGCACCGAAGTAGACTCTTCTGCGCGCAGCGTCCCCCTCGAATCATCCCGCACAAATATCAACCTCAAGACGGTGGCTGTCATTCCGTCCTCGCGCAACGTTCCCATCGAGGCCTTTAGCCGAAAGCTGTTCGCTGCACTCGAGAGCGTGGGGGCACCTACCTCGTATCTGAATCAGTCGTCAGTGTCCGATCACCTTGGACGACATGCCTTCTCCAGAATGGGCAAGTTGAAAGCGGCGGGGTGGCTCGCAGAACAGGAACAGAAGTTCCGGATAGTGCTTTACGTGGCTGACTCTGCGGTCAGCAGCAGCTGGACGCAAACCTGCATTCGCCAGGCAAGCTTGTCGTTCATCTCCGAGGTGCCTTGGTCTGATGCCTGTCCTAGGCCGATTACGTCATGGTGGTAGGACTAGCGGAGGACCCTTCCCTCGGCGAGTACGAGCGGTTACTGTTGTCGATGAAGACTACCGCTCGGAAGGAACTTGTTTTGTTGCACCCAGATCGCTCCGTGGTTCCTGGATCCACCAGGGAATGGTTGAAGGTTGGACCGTTTAATTCATATGATACTGAGCCTACCTGACGCATATGCAGACACGGCCATGGGTACACCAACACTTACACGTGGAGTTACCAGTGCGTGCCTATCGGCTTTTGTCTTGCGCCGATCCTCGTTAAATGACCTTTTTCAGGGAATTATCACGTCCGTGCCTCGGGCGCCGATGTCGCAAGATCCCGCAGCAGTCACAGCCCTTAGAAATTTGAAAGACAGAGTGCAAAGTGGTATTCAGAGGTACAGAAGAACGCGCGCAGAGGCTCGTCCGCAGCGAGGTCCCCAGACAGACGACTTCGCACGATTAGCCAGAAGGATCTGTGGGAAATCTATCGGTGTCGTGCTTGGTGGTGGCGGTGCACGCGGTATCTCTCATCTGGTACGTTCTTTCTCACTTGCCGCTCATTATGATGCTTACTTTTCGGCAGGGTCTGCTACAGGCTCTAGAGGAATACGACATACCCATTGATCATATTGGCGGTACGGCGCTTCATACATATTTGCTCTTATCCGTCGTTGAGACCTTTGGAATTAGGATGTAGCATCGGCGCATTTGTGGGCGGGCTTTATGCACGCGAAGGCGATCTCATCTGGAGTTCGGGACGGACCAAACAGTTTAGTGGGCGAATGGGCAACATATGGCGCATGTTGTCCGACGTTACTTATCCCATCGTGGCTTACACGACAGTAAGTTTGTCCGCAGTCACTCACCGAAAACTCTACTCATCGCGCTCGCATAGGGACACGAGTTCAATCGCTCTATCTACAAGGTAAACTTCTCTCTGTATTTGTCCCGCAGTCGCGCTGAAAAAGGTCACAGTCATTCTACGATCTACATATCGAGGACATGTGGTTGCCTTATTTTTGCAACTCCACTAATATCAACACTTCGACTATGGAGATTCACGAGACTGGCTACGCCTGGAGATTTATTCGTTCGTATTTCCGATCTACTTTGAATAGCGCCTAACGACTAGATAATAGGCGCTTCGATGTCGCTGGTTGGTCTTCTTCCACCATTATGCGACGGCGGAAACATGCTCGTCGACGGAGGCTACCGTGAGCCGAAATAATCCTGTTGTCATCGACCGATCCGCTCATAGTTATTTGTACAGTGGACAATTTACCCGTAAGCTGGCGCCTTACTGTCTTTCATACGTGCTAATAGGGTCCTAGGTCTCGACCATGATGTCGATGGGTGCCAGTGTCGTTATTGCGTCCGACGTTGGTTCGGTGAGCATCGCAAAACTCCTATCGTAGGAGCCATCTAACACACTGTAGATTGACGACAATTCTCCGCGGTCATTTGGGGACTCTGTGTCTGGTTTCTGGCTGCTCCTCAACCGCTGGAACCCGTTCTCGAGTGCAAGGAACGTACCAGCAATCACAGAGATCCAGTCTCGTTTGGCTTAGTGAGATGTTCCCTAATCCAGGGTCTTTATCGATAGATACTGATATTAATTGTGGCAGTGTATCAAGCGTCAAGACGCTCGAAGAGGCCAAGATCGCGAGCGGGTGTCTTTACATGTCCTTGCCAGTTCAGGAGGTGAGACATTTAACTACGAGACGCGACTCCTCAAATTGACCCGTTTTATAGTACGGCACGCTGGCATTCAGTAAATTCGAAGATATCCAGAAGAAAGGATATCTTGCAGCCATGGAAATGCTCGAGAAATGGCGGGAGGAAGGGAAGCTGCCTTCGGCTTTTATCGGTGAGAAGAGTGGTGATCCCGTGGGCAAGACGAAGGGTAAAAGTGCTCGGCGCAACTCCATTTAAGCGAGACATGTACATCATGTACGGCGTGATGACATTTGGTGTGAATACTAGGATCCCTCTACTTGGAGAAGAACTCCTCTCTTCAGCATCCGTATTCCCCAGAAACCTCGTGCATGCCTCAAGGCCGCCCTGGATTACTATCGACTTGCCTGCAATATTTTCAGTTGAAGTCGATACACGCGACTTCTCGGACGGATATTATCCGTTCGTGACGGAGCTGCAGACGAGGTATTTAAGTTGGCCAAGACGTACCGTGAAGTCGCAAGTTTCCCTCGTTACAGGTTCACTCACGAGCATGTCCAACTACACGGCCACTGGTTTCACGTCCTCCTTCTATGACCGCGTAGGCAACCATCAGTTCCAAGAGCCCACACAAATGTGGGGTTACTGGCCACAGCTGAATGAATGGTCCCGGAATACCATCACCTGGAATATCGTCCGTGTCGGGGGTCAAGACCATGTCCCGGTCTTTGAAGCATATCCTATTTGTGAGTGCAGCGGTCTTCTGTTGGCGCTATCGGCTGACAGTGGAGACTCAGACAGAGGAGAGGAACTCAAGGATTACACTGCCCAAGGGCCCTCTAAGAAGATAGCCATGGAGGCGGCCTCCAGACTCATGGCTCTCAGTGGCCATTGCGTACGTGATTCAGCTGAGAGTAATCACGAGTCTGCCCCAATGACATTCTCACTAGTGACGGTTCGCCTCGCTCTTGGGTGAGCGCGGACCCTCGCAATAGCCTTCAGCTTCAAGAACGAATTGACAGTTCCAACATCAATAATACATGTAGATAGCCAGAAAAGAAATGGATGAGCTGACACTATGTAGACAATCTGTGCTTGACCTCGGGAATCAGGACACTTGGCAGGTGATTCACTGCGATCATCTGTACAGTCGATCCTGATGCTGTGACGTCCGCTCGCACATGTTCGGCGGTGCACGCTGTAAAAGTTGCGAGATGCGTACATGCGCAAGTGAGTTTAGAATGGAAGGCTCCGTGCCGCCGAACTCCTGGGGTACGGTATCGAGATTGTCAATAATACATGAGTGCGTCATGATATTGCTGCGTGGTCTCTGTCATGCTTGTCATACAAAAGTCGGGTATATGTACTACAGAGTGGGTTGCGTGTTGGCTTCTTTGACGCCTACCATCAACCGAATCGCGCGCATTGGTGGTTGTATCTCCTCGTCCTTGGCAAATTGACGTGCAACAAGGATGTCTCGCCGTAGCCGTTCTTCGTCGAGTAGTTCTGCCTTGGTCATCGCATTCCGCCGGGGATAGGTCCAGCCGTACTGTGTCATAGGATGCCACATAGATATTCTTACGTGCATGTCTCTGGAGAGTCAGGCATGTCAGCGCTGGAATAAAATGGGACGTGGACGTGGGCTGACGCTTGGTATTGTTCCCAAAGGGTGTCAAACTTCTCCTTACTGATCTCTTCCGTGTAGTCGTCTTCATCCCATCCGAACCGTTCCAGACTCTCGTCTCCTCGAGCGACCATGTCCATCAGCTGATCCAACATTGCCTCTTTTGCGCTGTACACGAGACCTGCCATCCGCATCAGGTGCGTATATCCCGCGTGTTCGTCGAGTCGTGCCACGTTCTCCATGCCGAACATCTCATAGGCCGCTTGGGTGCCCATTTCGGTCGTCTCGCCCTGTTCGGCAAAGGCAGGGACCGCAACCGTGTGCGTCGTCTCCTTGGACAAGGAGTGCGGGCTTCGCCCCATTTCCGTAGGAATAGAATCAATCCGCTCCAATTCGAACGTGTGACGAGACTGGCTGCTACGAGACGATGATGGTTTGGATGATGAGGGACTGTCGCTATGAGTTTGTTGAGGCACGGCGTCAAAATGCTCGTCGAGGGGTATCATGGGGGTCAATGGGGGTAACGAGTATTCCTGGGTATCTTCAAGAATGCGGTGCGGGTGAACAGATGGCACGTTTGCACGCGGTTGTGCTTGCAGTTTCGCGGCTTCTGGGAAAGGCGGTAGGGGCGCTAATGGCGGCATCGGAAAGATCAAGATCGGGGGTGAGATGACATGAGAGAAAGTGGCGGAAAAATATCCGGGGATAATCGCTAAAGTCGAAAACGAGCACATTCAGCATTTTGTTCATGCCCTAACGACGGAGCACACCTACAAGTGGGTGTGGCGTTGACGAAGCGGCTCTCGAACACGGCCTGAAACAAGGTTTCGAGTAAAACGTAGTCGTGGGGGAGATCTTCCGATGATCGCAAGTCAAGGTTGCTTTTGGCCCGATGCAAGTGGTGTCTAGTCTGGTTATGGAGTGGCGCAGTGAACCACCGTGGTAATACTGGGAAGAGTGCATCTATACGCTGTGCATCAATACCAACATCTGCGTGACGAGAGATCTTGAATACCTTCTTCCATGACTTCGGCATACCCTCCAGGCTTCATGACACGATGGACCTCCTACGAAACACTGATCAGTAAAAAACGAAACGAAGACGGGTATGCAAGGACAACGTACATCCAAGAATGTATGCCACTATAGGAAGTGATTAGCGCGGGTCGTATTCACATGGTATCTTCCGTACCTTGTCCTCTGGAACACAGAACGCGAGTGAGAAGAGATGCACAAAGTCAAACTCATTGTCGTCGAACGGCAGACGTTCCAGACTACGCGAAATTAGCGTGATGGGAAGATCAAAGCGCAGCGGTACTCACAAGTTCCCATGCCTCCACTCAATTCGTCTAGCTATTGATGGATCGACATACTTCAGGTCAATTTGCATGTCCAGGAGGTCGTAGCCCACCTGACAGCGCATATAAATGTCAGGCCCACGATCGAATGCATGATTGAGCTTACGAACGTGCAATCTGGCCAATCCTTCGCCGCGTCTACACACCAATCACCCAGCTAACATGTGGGTCAGTCATCGGCACGGTACGGGCTGTAGCGGGAGTTCACGTACCCCAGTTCCCAAATCAAGACATCGCTTTGGCGGGTTGGCCTTGAGGTTCATGAAGCTACAACCACCTTTGACCTGGTAAATGAGTGCACGGTCCAAGGAGTGTCTTTGTCAAGCGTGAGCGATTCGGATCGACGTTCGCGTAATTCCCGACATAAGGGTACTCACAGCTCCAAAGCTTCTTTTTCGCAGCTCAATGGATACGGTATGTCCCGTCTGTCGTAAGAACTTGGACGCGACCGCCCGACGAAGGAAGCATCGTCGCGGTTGGGGTCGAGTTTTAGAGATTTGAAGGATTTGTTGCTGGCGAAGATGTCGAATGCGCGGAGTGAGCCAGGACGTGAGGTAGAATGGACACTGGGGGGTTTGGACATGGCTGAGTGATGGGAATAAGGCAGGAAATGGAGAGGACGTACGGAAGTTCTGGCGCAAGACTTGCCCTTCAAACACAGATCTGCGAGGAAAACAGGACGATTCGATCAGGTCGGCTACCAATGGGGATTCTCCACTCACTCAGGGGCACGCTGAAATTCGGGGGCACACCTTCGGTCGTCGCGGGATGATTGGTAGAGCGTGAGTCTGGCCTGGTACAATAAAGATCCAGGCGATCTCAACAGGCGGTTTCTCTTATTGGCCGGTGGCGTCGCCAAGATGCGACGTGCGGCGCGTAACCAGAAGTTACCGCTGCACGGGACGGAAACAAATTTGTACGGGTGAATCTGGCTGGATTTGTCCCCGTCACGATCTTAGTGCTTGACGTCGCGTCGATATATTGTGATTTTGACGCGTTTCCGGCTCTGTAAACGGAGGGCACACCCATATGGACGAGGTGGCAACAACACCAAGAGATCAAAACGTTACATTTTCACGCATAAACACTGAGGTCGACCGCGCCTTGATATCAAAACACAGATCTCGAGATAGACTTTCCCGGCGGGAGCAGCACCGACCTGAATCTGAGTCCCAGTCAGCCAGGGGTGTACAAAGGCACCAATGACGTTCGGAAATGTTGGCTCAGTAATCCATGACTCGCCGCAGCTGAATCCTACCGACACAGATGCTCGCAGATGTGGCGAGCAGCCCGGCAGATGCTGCACGCCCGTGTCGCTGTCACGCACTCCGGAGACGTGCAAGAATGGCAACTCACCCATCTGCTTACCGCAATGCACCTGACGTGTCGCCCGCCGCCCGTGAGCCAGTCGTAAGACAAGTGACCAGAGTACAGTCGTCCGACGGCGTCAGGACGGCGTCTTGACCGTGTCCGATAACTTGACGACCATGCGACACGGTGGGTATCCAGTAGCCAGCAGGAAAAGGAGGGTCCTCCGCGGCGTAACCAATGAAATTTTGATTGTGCCCGCGGAGGCTTTAGTGTTGAAAAAAGCAGGATTTTGCTCGTTGTCGCATGGTCCTCGCCACGGTCGTTAATTGAGAAGATCGAAAAGGGAAGATCCAGTGCCAGCGCGCGTGAGCGGCGTGCCTCTCCTAGACGCCCAGGACAGATACTGCTGCCGAGGAAGCGCCGGGTCCTGCTCTGAACCTTCGGCGATGGCTGCTGCACTCGCCTCGACCTCGAGCTCTGACGAGCAGACTGCCAGACAGAGCCAGAGCCACGAGGAGAATGAACCGTTACTGGACGTGTCCGTCCTCAAAGAGCTCGCGCGGAAGGCCCTCGTCGATGCGCTGAACTCGGTACGCCTGTCGTCGCATCGTCCCGCGACTCAGTCTGCTGAAAGACGCGCTTGGTCCGCAGGTGAACGGCGCAAAGACACTCGTGCTCGACCCCTCGCTTGCCGGGCCGCTTGGGCTCATCACGGAAGTCGCGCTTCTCAAGGTATGCCGCTGTTCCTCACGTGTAGATGCTGTTGAGCGACGCGCTGCGGCAGCACCATGGCGTGGACAAGATGTTCTGGCTCGAGCCCGGGCCACTCACGGCCACCACGACGAACGTCGTATATCTCTGCCGGCCGCGCATCAACTATGTAAAGATCATCGCGGGTGAGCGGCCTCAAGCCATACCCTGCAGCGTGCATTGACAGCCAGCAGACCAGATCAAGCGACACGCGCGGGAGAATCAGTCACATACCTACACCTTGTTCCTCGTGCCCCGAACATCGACACTCATTACGCGGATACTCGAGGAGGAGGGCGTGCTAGGCGACGTGACCATTGCCGCGTACAACCTGCAGTTCATACCTGTTGCAGAAGACGTTGTCTCGCTTGAGCATGACTCGGCGTTCCAAGAAATATGGGTCGTAAGCATTTGTATTCTTACAGAGCTGAAACAGAGACTGAACAGCATTGTCATGATCAGGATGGCGACGAGACCGTCGTCTACAACTCGATGCAAGCTCTCACCTCCCTGCAAAGCCTCTTCGGACTCTTTCCCCGCATAGTCGGCAAGGGTGACTACGCTGCCGTACGTGCTCGCTTACCTACTGTACTCCCATCTTTTTTTTCTCATTACTTCCGATGGTGGAAACAGCGGCTAGCACACTTGCTGACGAAACACGCCCCAACCGTGCCTACTGATGGAAACAGTCTTTTGGGATCCATATCCGAAAAGTTCGACTGTTTGATAATATTAGACCGACGGGTCGACATGATTACGCCGCTGCTCACACAACTGACTTATCAAGGCCTCATTGACGAGCTCATCGGGATCAAGAACTGTGCGTGGACTGCTGGCCTGGCATATGGCGCCGCTAACCTACGCGTGTTTTGCAGCGCATGTCGAGCTTCCGGTTTCATTGCTTACCCCGCCCGCGGCCCCCGCTGCCGCTGCAGCAGCGTCGACATCCGCGGCACCGCCCCCAGCTGCGACTCTCACGAAAGAGAAGAAGCGAAAACACCATCTCACACCGGCGACAGACCCGCTTCTCGCCGAGCTGCAAGACCTCAACTTTTCTGCGGTAGGAAAAAAGCTGAATCAGGTCGCGAGGCGGCTGGATGAAGATTACAAGGTACGTTCCATTCCGAAGCTCGAGAAATGAGTTGTTGATGCGCGGCCTCGTGGCCTGGCGACAGCTCAGACACCAGGCAAAGACCGTCGCGCAGCTGCGTGATTTTGTCGGCAAGCTGGGTGGACTGCAGACGGAACACCAGTCGCTGAGACTCCGTGAGTTACGAGTCGGGATTCGACCGATTGTCTGAACTTATGCGCGTGACTAGACACTGGGCTGTCGGAGATGCTCGTGCCCCAAACACGAACCGACATCTTCAACAAGTCACTCGAGATCCAGCAGAGTGAGTGTACCGTCTCCTCTGCGGGCGTTAAATTTTACAAGTGCTGCAGACCTCTTGGCGTCGTATAATGTCAACGACCAGATCAGCGCTATCGAGGAGTTGATAGCTCAGGGCGCGGAGATGCAAATCGTCCTCCGATTACTCTGTCTAGCGAGCATCATCACTGGCGGAATCAAGGCTAAGACCCTTGAGAATATCAAGCGCGAAGTCCTTCAGGCAAGCCTAGCCCCTTTATCATGTGTACTGCACGCGACGCCTGACTGACCCGCCCACACAGGCATACGGCTACAACTTCCTGCCCATGCTGCTTTCGCTGGCAGCACCGCCGTTGGGGGTGCTGCTGCCCACGCCACTGCCTGCGACCGCCCCGCCCGCCCTCGCCGCGCGCTATCCGTTCACAACGCTGCGCAAGCAGCTGCGGCTGCTCATCGAGGACGCGGACGCGCTGGAGGAGCTCGAGAACGACGTGAGCTACGTGTACTCTGGGTACGCACCCGTGAGTGTGCGCCTCGTGCAGTGCGTCGCACAGAAGGGCGGCGTGCTGAGCAACCCCGCGGGTGAGAAGGACAAGAAGGTTGCCGCTAGCGACCGGGCGAGGACCGCTGCTGCGGCTTCGGGAGAGGCGGCACCGAAGGTCCATGCACACCCCATCGTGGGGTGGAAGGGCTTCGAGGATGTGCTGGCGAGTATTCCTGGGGAGACGGTCGACGTCGTGCAGCATGCGCCTGGGGCACAAGAGAGCGCCACGCAGGCTATGGCGAACCTTGGTGAGCGGCCCCTTATTGTTGTGGGAGGCGTGCGTTTGCTAATTCTGCGGGTGTCCGTGCAGGGCTCCCAAGGGAAAAGAGCAGCACCACGGTGGTGTTCTTCCTCGGCGGATGTACGTATACGGAGATTGCCGCCCTCCGGTGGGTTGGGCGACAGAACAAGGGTGCGTGTTCTGGGTACTGTGCGCGAGACATGTCGCTAACCAGGGGATATTCGTAGGTCGCAAGTTCCTGGTTGCCACAACAGGGATAGTGACTGGGGGGAGCATAATGGAGAGCATCGCTGGGGTCGGCCGAGCGACGACAGGAGAGGCAGGCCTGTGACTTGTCATGTTACTTGGAGTTTATATCATCTGCGGTTTAGACCCTGTGCAGTGTGTGTGTTTCAGGCGGAGTTTTATTTGCTCTGCATTCTGTGAATGCAATCTTATCTGCGCAATTGTATTCTGATGAACTCTGCGCACGAGCATCTCTGTTAGCTGATGGTTCTGGTGAGGAGGGGATGCGGCACCGTGGGCTGCTGCGAGCGCGTGAGCAGTCTGGGCCAATGACGCCGACGCGACGCGTTTGTTTGTTTACATTCCCACGGGGAGGACCCCGAGTGCCTCCCCGTGGGGAATATCGGAGACATAGGACGCTTGGACGCTTTCCGCCGGGAGTTTGTGGGTGCCTCGCCCCCTCACGAAATATGCAAATAATTGTTTTGATATTTGGAGGATGTCGTCTGCGCGCAGGGGACGGCAGCGGGCAGCCCCTCGCAGCGTGTTCGAGTGAGCCGGGTCTTGATGACGGAGGGTCGCGATCGGAGTTGGATTGGATAATGGGCAGGATACGCACTTCGCCTGTCAGTTCGAGTCTCTGGGCTGAGCTATAAGACCCCTCATTTTCATCCGCGATGCGTCACACTCTTTCCCCCTTTACCCTCACTCTGCCAAACCCTTTCCCCCCACAAAACAACCTACGAGTGCGCCGTTCGCCCCGTCTAAATTACCCCAGGTGCTAATCCGCCGCCCGTTCAAGCCACCAGCCGCGTAAATCATGGTCACCACAACCGGTCAAAACGGCGCCCCCAAGCAAGCCGCGAAGAAGCGTACGCGCCCCTTTCTTGCTGCGGAGAGTCTTGCTGACGACGGGCCGCGCTTTCCAGGGAGGTCGTCCACCGGGGGCAGGAAGAAACTGACCCCTTTCAACAAGTTCATGCAGACGGAGACCGCCCGCCTCAAGGAGGAGCAACCCGACCTAGATAACAAGGAGCGGTACGCACCCCTGATATGTCGCGGCGGACGCCCACGCTGATTCCAGCCCATCAGGTTCAAGACGGTCATCGACAATTGGAACAAGCAGAAGGAAAAGCAGGCGGCGTAATGGACCCCTTGCGTCATCCCACTGCCCTGCCCTTCTGCCGTTAGTTCCCCCGAACATGCACGACTCTTGATCTTCTGCCTCCTTGCTGTCCATCGCTTCCCATCCGTTCGATGTTCCTCGTCATCTTGTGATCCTTTCGTCGCCAGTCCTCTCGCCTCGCTTTGGTCGTATGTATATTTATCACACGGGCTATCCAGTTCCTCCGTACCAGTATTCGTGCTGTACAGTACATATTGCGATAGTAATTCGCCAAACGTTGGCAGAATATATTCGTTGTAATGTTTGTACAGCGTTCTTACAGTCCGGTAATTACTAGCCGGCCAACAGTGAGAAGATTCACTGATTCTAATGCCCGTGAAAAAAGGGGGGAAAATAGACAAAATATACAAAATAACACTACAAGATATTCGAGAGTACAGGTATGATACAGTTCATCAGCATACAGTCATCCTTACATTATGGTACAACCATCGCCACGCTCATTGTTGAAATCTAGTGTCGGGGTAGCAGGTCCCGACCGTCTCCCGCTGGGAGACCACCACCGGGCGCGTCCAGCAGAAGACGCCGCCTCTGATATATGACTGCTCCCAGAGGCATTTAGGCCGCGCCGCGTGCTCGACTTGCGTTTCTTCTCACGCGCCGCGCGCACTTGGTCGACCGTCTGCCACGAGTAAAACGTCTTGACCACGACCCTCAGGGGGTCGCACTCGTCCTGGCCCACCCCGAGGCCCTCGTCGTCGCGCCCGTCGAGGAAGCCCAGCTTGCGCGCCTGATACGAGCACCAGCCGACGCGCGGGCGCGTCTGCTCCGCGACCTCGCGCACCGCGTGCTCGCCGACGCTGCGGCAGTCGACCGCGACGATCTTTGCGCCCGCCGCGCCCCGCGAGCGCGCGCGCTGCACGAACTCGCGCAGGACGAGCCCCGTCATGCGCGTGTTGTCCGCCTCGAGCACGCGCAGCCGCGGGCACGCGCGGATGAGGTCCGCGAGCGCCTCGCTTTCCACGTTGGAGTACGAGAGCACCAGGTGCTCGAGCGCGTGACCGGGCTCAGGGGCGGGTGGCGTGCGGGAGGGCGGCGTCGCGGCGGGCGCGCTGGGCGTGAGCGCGTCGAGCACGTCGTCGCTCACCTCCGTGGCGTCCTCTAGGTCGAGCTTGCGGATATACGGGGTCGTGCGCAAGAGGCGCACTAGCCCGTCGTCGCGCATCTCGCTTCCGATACCCGCGAGCTCGAGCAGCTCGAGCTTCGGCACTGCATGCGCGAGGTGCGTACATGCGTGATCCGTGAGGAGCAGGCATGCCGACAGATTGAGATGGCGCAGCCGAGTAACGCGCTTCCAATATCGGGTCGAGTCTGCAGGATCGCGCCCAGCCTCGCGTGACGTGAGCTGTACCGTCTCGAACCTGTGTTGGTCCGTTTCCGCGCAGGCGACGAATGCTTCGATAGACGAGTTGTGAAGGTCGCGAGCATAGCTGAGATCCAGCACCTCCAGCAGAGGAGCTGCGCGTCCAAGTGCGGCCATCATGTCGTCGGACGTACGCTTCAGCCCCGAGAGTCTGAGTTCTTTGAGCAGCATCGTCTCGCCACGCTCGACAGCTGTAACTGCTACGGATCGAATACCCACGCCTGTTAGGTTATGGCACCTGCCGAGGTCGAGGTAGACGAGTCGTGGGCAATACACTGCCAGTACGTCGCATGTTGTATTCGTCACCGCGTTCTGCCCGCGTAGACAGAGCCGCTGGAGTTGCGGAGAGCGCATTAAGAGGTGGTGCAGGGAGCGCGTTGACAAGGAGTAGCAGCCTTGGAAATTGACTGCCGTAAGGTACGTGTAGGCTAGTTCGCCTGCAACCACCGGTTGTAGGCAGATATGATTGGTGATATCCACGAGCGCGTCCGGACAGAGATCGGCGTGTCCTGTCATATCCAGGGTGCGGACAAAGCCGCCCGCCGTCTGGGCGAGACGCATCAGCACGACCGGCGGAATCTTGGGGAACGCGTGCAGGTCCAGCTTAGACCAGAGTTGCCCGTCGAAGACAAGACGTTGCCAGGCTTTCGACACCTATAACGTCGAGTATTAATGCACCGTGCGCGCATATATGTGCGGCATACTGACCCTGCTGAATTTGAACAGTTCTCGGATACCCTTGTCCGCTCCGACCCATTTGTGCTTGTGAGATGACGCCTTGAGTGCCGTCCATTTCCCATGGCGGACTTTCTTCTCGTGCTCGGCAACGTGCAGTTCGACCAGAGCAGACAAGATATGCAGCTTGATCTCGTGTGGGAGGTAGTGATCGAAATAGTCGGGTAGCACCACCGGGAGTGGCTCAAAGATATCGGTCGGCGCAAGTGGCACGATGTCGAAAACAGAGTTAGAAAATGGCAATGGGGAAGAGTACGAGCGCCCCTTCGTACGCAGAGACAGCGGATCAATCGCGCGCGGTACGCGTACCATCGGCTGAGAGTCCACTACTCCCCAAACCGCGTTAGTCTCTACGATGGGCGTTGCCAGTGGGCTCCTGGACCGAATCTCCCGCGACCACGGAATGAAACAGCTGCCCTGGCCCACATAACTCAAGTCCGAGAGATCTGGCGTGACGAAAGCGGGGTCCGCTGCGCGGAACGGCGCGTCCGTGTCCGCGGAGGGCGGGCGCGGGCTGCTTGGCGGGCTCCTCTTGAACAGGAGTTTCCGGGCAAACGTGCCAGGGGTGCCCTTCGAGCCCGCAGCGAACTTGACCTTCACCTTGGGCAGCGACGGCGCGGAGAGGGAGCGCCGCGAGTGCTTGGACACGTTCGAGGTCGTCCGCCTGCGCGACATTATTGGCGCTGGGTGCGCCGCTGTTTCCGGGGTGCTTGGTACGCTGCACGAGTCCGATCGCTGCGCAAGCGGGGACGGCGTGCTTGGGCTGCCCTCGGCGTCGCCCAGGGACGTGTAGCCGGACCCGTACGACGACGGGCCTGCAGTGGACGGCCAGTCGGTGCTGCCGTACGAGAACTCTGGCGGGGAGAAATCCAGGGGCGGAAGAGTGGGAGGAAGCTCCCGCCCCTTGCCCTTCCCGACGGCGGTGGGGACTGCCTGCTCGTCTGAAGGTATCTCCACGATGCCGTCTGCATCAAGAAAGATGCCGACCTGGGAGGCCTGCAGGTCGTACGGGGTCGCAGGCTCGAGTCGTCGGCTCGACGACGATCCCGCAGTCTCGAGTGATTCGGAGAAGAGATCGACCTCGGAACGGACGTTACCTGCTTGGGGGATCGACATGGGCTCTGATGCGCCTGCGTGCTCAACACCCTTTCCCTTCACGTCGCCGCTGCTCATGGTATTTGAGGCGTTGAGAGGAGGGGTGCTCTGGGTGTAGGGAGGCGTGGTGGGGCTGCTGCTCCGAGACCGGTCTAATATAGGCGGCGCCTTGGGTCCATGTGCGGACACCTCGAGGAGAGAGAGCGGCTGAAATGAATCGAAGAGAGAGTCGTTATCGATGTCGTATGCCCGGCTCATGGCGAGAATGGTCGGATTCGAGAGACGGAGATAATTGCGAGATACGATTACAGATACAGCGAGAGAGAGCAAGCGGAGAGCGGCGCAAGAGCACGACGAGACGAGTCAAGTACGAAAAGCAGGAAATTGGGGGAACATGAGCCTGCAGCGGGACATGTTTAGGAGTGCGTCCGAGAGAGGTTCCTCCGGGCGATCAGAGTGGTCAGGATGAGAGAGGGTCACGAAGCCAGGCTGTTCTCGCTCCGGGACACCGTGCCTCCTATTTCTCACGCCGCTCATTCGCTGCAACGCCAATCGGCGAGTCCATACTGCACATCTCTCCAGTCCTCGAAACAACATAATAATCTAGGCACCCCATGTATTTGTATCAACAAAGCACAGCAGCGGTTCCAGATTGGCGTAAATCCAGGTCCGGGGTGCAAGCGACGGACCGTAGTGTTATCGCCCTCGCGAGTCATCCGCAGACAACTCGACGGGGTGGCGTCCCGAAACAAAAACGATCAGCTAGCCTGCTTGCGTGCTTTCTTGCGAGCCTTCTTTGCTGCCTTTGCCTTCGCCGGTGATGCTGCATCTGAGACTGGCGTGCTCGCGCCCATATCGCCCGTAGCCTCGGCATCGCTTGTGGGTGGCGAAGCGGTGGGTGAGGTTTTTACACTCTTCGCAGGCCGTTCCTCCGTTGATGGTTCGTCTCCGTATCCTATGGAATCTCGCTGTGGGTGAAAGCCGGCCTGGCAGATATTCACAGCAGCTTACCTGCAAAGACATCCACTCGTGGTCTGCGACGCTTTGCGCCCGCGTTGAAATCCACGGCTTCTGTCGCCTTTTCCTTGCCCTTCCCCTTGCTCTTCACTTCCTCCGAGGAAGTTGATCCAGACTGTTCCCCGTCGTCGGCGTCATCGAACACCTCCAGATCAGCCTCTTCCTCGCTTTCATGCTCCCGCAGCTCCTTCTGGTACTCTGCACGCGCCTTCATCTTGCTCGTGATCTTTACAGGTACGCGCACGTTCGAAGTGGATGCTTCTTCCTCGTCGCCTGGCGGTCTGCCATATTTGACCTGCGCGATAGCGTGCTTGATGAATCGTTCGGCGGCCCCCTTGTCGAGATTCGTTCTTTTCGCTGGGAAATATATCAAATCAGATGTGGTGTCCCCGAATATGTGTGGCAGGACGTACGCTTTGCTGGATCCTCGGCTTCTTTGATTTTGTTAAAATATTGCCGTACTCGGTCCTATGACTCGGGACAGTCAGGCCGACATATCACCCAAGAATGCACGAACGCACTAGTTCTGTGATGACGGGATGGATCTTGGGATCTATGCCCCGCGTCTTCAAGTAAACTGTACGAAACAGACTTGTAAGTATGGTCTCACGATACAATATGACCTGGACTCACTGAAGATCAAATCGTATGTCAGGTACGGTAATAGCACCTGGAGCTTTGCCTGTTGGATATTTTCGAGTCCAACCACCGACTCCGGTAGTGTTTGTGAGAACAGAGGCTCAAGTTCAGCTTCAAGTTCGTCCAGAGAAAAGTTGAGAGCAGAAATCTTGGCGGAGACTTTGGCGGTGTCCATTGCCATCCTGGAAGTACAACAGTGATGTAAACGGTAGATAGCAGTGATGAGATAGATTTTCCAGGGTGCAATGGAGAGTAAGGGAACAAGAAGGTCGTTCGTGCGGCGGGAGATGCACGGGCGCTCATAACACGCAAATGAACGCGACTCGCATCAACAAACGCAAATATCCCTCCTGCCATGGTACGTCGACCATCCTTTGCCTCTAGTGTGAGACTCCGCGGTACTGACCTTCCATACGACAGTCGTCTGAGCTGAGATACACGGCGAACACCCAACTGGAGCATTGTGAGTAATGCGAGTCTTCTGTAGTTGTCGTGGATTGACAGATGGTCTTCCTAGTACACGCTCGGTATACTGGCACAGGTGTGTGAACCACGTAACGCTGCCAAAGTTCCTGGTTACTGATATACCACACTATCAAGGACACGCGGATTTGACTAAATAGTGCGCATGAAGAGATGCCAGGTCGTCGTGCTAGGACACTTACACATATCATCACCCCACAGCGAATGGCTGACCCATCAACACCGCGACACATTGTCTTCGATTGTAGGCCACCCATCACTTACTTCCTATCTTGCCATCGCAGACGGTGAAGCTATAGGCCGCATTAAATTTGAGATGACAGAGGTGTGCTCTTCCGCTCTCGCGCTGCGTTCGTGCTGACAGTGTACCCTAGCGGATGCTGCAGCCGTGCGGACCACCACCTGCCAAGGACGATTGAGTATACCCGGATCAGTTGTCGAGCGTATATGAGGATGTCGTTTAGGAGGTCGACTTCCGTTCTCATAGACCAGATTATGCTCCTCGCTTGGTCGTATGCTTGTGATTTGGTCTTGTGCGGGCATGTATGTATTTTAGACTCCACGATGTTTGATCCAGGAACGCTGAATGACAGAACAGACCCCATGGTGGATGCAACATTGCAGTTCATCAGACCGAGGGGTCACGAGCTCGTCCGATCTGTCCTCGACGAAGTCGTGCAATTGCCTTGTCCGGAGCACAGACGGTAGCGGTATTCAAAATCCAACCAACAGTGCTGGGCGCGATCGGGCGACGATGCTACGGCAGTCGGCATCGGGAGTGGAGCTTCCCAATGGCTGACTTCCGCGCGCAGGCTGGCCTACATATGCGATCCTCAGTGAGCAATGTTTCGTGCCGACTTCACCGCCGACCCCAGCATCCGTCACGACTATGTCTGGGCGACGGTTCGCTGCATTTTTCGACGTCGGTCTCGTCGACTCCGACTCGTCTCTGAACCCACCCTTTACTCCCCATTGTTTGACACCGACACCGACATCACCTGAGATGCCTATCCCACCACACATGCACCGTCCAGTTCCGTCGCGTACTGTATCGACTGATAGTTTCAACTACGCCCTCTCGCAGATGCACTCGCGAAAGCCTTCTGGAGACCTGTACAAAAACCGCTCATTCGCCCAGGCATTACATCTACCCTCCTCGCCTACAGTCTCTGCTCCACCTACACCGACCGACACACGCTCGTTCTCGCCATCGCCGCTTTTCCAGGCCATGTCAATAGACTCGACATCGCCGCCAACTACCCCGGAGTTGACTGACGACCAATTCTGCTCCTTCATCTGCCAATCGCCTGTCGCCATCGAGAAGTTCCTGAGGTCGACGGAGGTCGCGAGTGAAGCAGTGCATCTGTTATCACGCTCTATCGTGTCCCTCTGGAAGTGAGTCACCGTTCGCGCACTCGACTTCTGCTTCTCTCATCTCGATGAAGTGATTACCAGGCGACCCAATTATTGCTTCGACTCACTGGTGGCTCGCCCTCGTTTATTGACTACGAAACGCCACCCCGAAGAATTCTTGATCTGGGATGTGGGGAAGGAGACTGGGTGTATCATGCCGCCGCGCGGTGGAACTCACCGGACGTTCATATCGAAGGTCTCGATGTACGACCATTGTGGGAGCTGAATCAGCGGCATCGCGAGGCGACTGAATTCTTCGCTGAAATTACTTGGACCGTCGCGAATTTGTATGTGACATAACCCCCACTCGCTCTCATACAATTCGCTGAAGCTGTTCTTAGTCTCGACAGACTCCCGTTTGCTGATGACACGTTCGACCTCGTGCGTGTGGCAAACGTAGGTCATGTAGTGCCCTCGGACAGCTGGATGCCTCTGATGGAAGAGGTCCTTCGTATCCTCCGAGTTGACGGTCAGCTCGAGCTTATCGACGATGAGCTCTTCTTCCCATCGCTTCACCATGCCACTACGATCCCGAGGGCATATTCGCACAAGGACAAGACAATTGAGGAGGCGAAGAAAATGGAACGGCACAAAATGGAGGAAGCCGGGGATCTCAAGGAGGGCAAGCGAGTCACGCAGTACCTGGAGAACACCTTCGCGGCGCTACTGTGGGATAAACACGGCATATACAAGACACACAGGCACCTGCGCGAAGTCCTCCCACAAGTCTTCGGCGACGATAACGTGCGAGAGCATCCGGCGCAGCAAATTGTCATCCCGCATCGCACCCCCGCTCAAACACGAACTTTTGAAGAATCAAAAACACCGAAGAAGAACGGGTCACCGAGACTGCCTGAGCAGCACGGTCCGGAGCCCATCCTCCCGAACGCTGCGTCTTCCAAGGCCACGCAGCTCTTGTCGACGGGGCGGAAACCTACTGACGTACGTGCTTCGCTCCCGTCAAAGGCGGCAAAGCTTCTCGGTACCGCTACCGCCCCTGCTCCGCCATATCAGCCCTCGGGCTTCCTTCTCCTTCCAGACAGATACTTCTACGAGAGCCGTCCGGAAGTCCTGGAGATGCACGCGTGTAGGAACATGCACATATTACTCTCGTGCACGCCGGCAATCCGCGAGTACCTGTACGAAGTCAAGGACCAGCTCTCCGATCTCGAGGACGAGTTGACCGACGAGGAGTTTGAGAGCGTGTTCAACGATATGATGTTTACTTACGACAGGTAAGCTCTTCTAGTTGAACAGATGCATAGGCCGTCTCACACACAAATATCCTTCATGTGCTTTCAGCTATAGACGAAAACGACTCAACTGGCACTGGGATCATCCTGGGCTCACGATGGGACCATCGGAAAACACGACACTACAGGGCTTACTGGGTGGACGGCGCCGAGCACAGTCCCTTGCCACTTCACGCATACCACCTCTCGCGTCTGATGATTATACACACGTTCGAGCTATCCGAGTTTTTAGAGCAACCAAGTCTTGGTAGCTGTGCAGGAATCGGAATCCTTACTCAACTTCACGCCACTCATGTTCTCTGGATTTTTTCTCTTTTTGCTCACATTTGGATACATGTCCACCCAGCAATGGCTTCTACTATATTATTTCCTCCTACGCACTGGCCAATCTCTTGAATCTTCTGAGAAGCTGTTCGAGGCGGCCGTATGGCCGGATAGGCGCCGACCAACCTTATTCGGCGCGATCACGTGAACGGGTGTTGATTGTTGGCGGGGGACGGTCTCGAGAGTCGTTCATCCCCCCTTCGGCGTTCACCACGGGCCCTCGTCGAGGATAAGGCCTCTGCTTACCCTTCTGCCTTTATTTTACAGACATATACTTTAAGAATCTCGGACGACCACGAACCACCATTGGAACAAATTCGAATGCAAATATGGTCGTTGATTCGGGGACGGAAATTGACGGTGAGTTTCTTTAAGGATCTGTTGTTGCTCTTGAACTGAAGGGACCCACCAGCAGAGCTGCCAGACTCAGTTCAGACGGTGAACAAGCTTATGAGCGCGGTCGACAGGCTGAGGCAGGAGCGAGATGCCCTGCGCAACGAGCGTGACGATCTTCAGCGAGACTTCGAATTTCTCAAGAACGAGAGCAAATTTACTATCGAGTCGCTCCGGAAGAAAGCTGCCTTGACTTCTACCACCCTTCCAGCTATTCTAGAAACTGCCCAACAACCTCCTAGCCACAAGCTACAGCGGGCGTTCTCCGTATCCATTCTCGTCGCCCAACACCTACAAGCCCAGCAAACCCTCGACTCGGCACATCTATCACAATTGTCAAAGTCGCTCTCGCGGACGAATGAACAACTTGAGGACACACAGCGACAGCTGCAAGAGAAAGACGCGTCCATGAAGAAGATCGCACGAGAGGATTATGCGATGCGAGATGCTTTGACCACCGCTGAGGTCAAGCTCGCCTCCGCAGAGACAAAGATGGGCGACCTTACGACTCTCGTACGGCGATTGGAGACAGAAGCACAAGAGGAGCGTGCAGCACACGAGGAGCTCGGTGTCGCGCTGGCCCACGCAGAGGCTCAGGTCGCGGACGCCAACAAGGCGCTCGAGGACACCGAGTCGCACCGCGCATCGCTCGCGCTCCAGGTCTCACATCTCGAGCAGGACCTCGACGCCGCGAAGGCGGAGCTTTTGGACGCCGAAGCGCGTTACAGCACGCTGCAGGCCCAGCAGCTCGCGAGCATGTCCAACTCGGCCGCCACCCGGGCGCTCAAAGAACAGATCGAGGAACTCGAAGGGCGGGTGATGAGGAGGACAGAGCAGATCGGTATTCACCAGCACGACATTAAACGGCTGGAGACGAATCTGCGGCTCCAGGAGGAGCGCGTTGGTGAGCTGACGGCGGAGCTCGAGGTAGCGCAATCGCAGACAAAGGCGATGGTACAAGATTGCAGTGATACAAGGGACGAAAGGGACGAGGCGCTGAAGAGATGCGAGAAGCTAGAGGAGGACATCGAGATGGCGGACGAGACTCGAGACGGCGAGGCGCAGGCACTCGTGGAGGTCGTCGCCAAGGCCGTCGCCGATAGGAGGATTGTTTCGCGCCAGCTCGCGCGCTTCAGGGATGAACACTTGACGCTGACGGCCGAGCTGCAACACGCGCTGCAGACCAGAGATGAAACTTTGCTCCAGAGCCAACAGTTGACGGCTGAACACAGCAGCACCCTCGCAGCCCTACAAGAAACGACCGCTCAACTCCAATCATCACGGGCTGTCCTCGAGGACGCGTCCACCGATGCACGACAAGCTATTCTCGCGCTCGCGACCCTCTACTGCGACTTGCGTGGCTCGCTGCACGACACCGATGAAGCTCGTCTGTCCGTCGAACAGCAGTTCCAAACCGTTCGCACGGATCTGCAGGCGAAACTCGCCGAACTGTCAGAGCTACGCGCGCAATACGATGCCCTTCGTGCACGCGACGTCGAACGCGGTACCGAACTCGAGTCGGCGCAGACTGCGCATGCAGCACGGGTCGCAGAGCTGGAGGCGCGATGCGCAGAACTCCAAGCCGCCGAAGTCGAAGCTCGGGACAAGATCGAGCAAGTGCGATCAGAGCTCGAGGCTCTCCAAGAGGACATTCGCGTACACGCTACGGAGAGCGCACAGCAGGTACAAGAGAAGGAGGCGCTGGAGAAACACCTCGAGGACGCGCAAACCAAGTTCGGAGAAGAAGCCGCACAGTTGCGTGAATCGCTGGCTGCTGTGCGCCAGGAGCTGGAGGAGGCTAAGATTCGCCAGGCGGGTATGGAGAGCGAGCACCGCACGGCACTACATGACGCGACTAGCGCACGCGAGGAGCTGCAGCTAAGTCTTCAGGAGGCCGTGGAGAAGCTTGAGGCACGCGCGCGGATGGCGGGCGACCTGGAGACACTCCAGGCACGCTACGAGGAAGAGGTGGAAGCGATGACAGAGCGTCTGCAAGCCACGGATCGCGAACTCGACGAGCTTCGCAGGTCGCGGGACGAGCACGTCGCGGAACATGCGCATATAGTGGAGGAACTCGAGCAGCAACGAGAGGAGGCAGGCGCGGTCTTGAAAGAAAAGGAAGCCCTTGATGCAGAGCTCGCTTCGATCAAGATCCAGATGGCGGGTGAGGTCAAGATTCTCGAGGATCGCGTTGAGATGTTGGAGCGAGAGCGCGACGAACTCAAGCAGAAGTGCGACGATCTCGAGGTCCGTGGAGATCAGGCTAACCACGGTCAAGAAGAGCTCGAGGCGCAGCTTGCGAAAGCTACTGCCGACGTCGATCTCCTTCGCCTGGAGCTCAAGTCAGAAATGGAGGGCCGCACTCAGCAAGCGACTACAGACGCGGCGGCGCTGGAATCTGCCAAAGCTCGGGCTGAACAGGCAGAGACGTCATCTCTGGAGCTGCGCGAGCAGTACTCAGGACTGCAGACTAAGCTGGACGAGGTCGAGTCCGCTCTGCAGGCTGCTAAGGGTCAAGCTGATGGCGCTGTCGAGCTGCAGGCGCGAATTACAATTCTTCAGCAGGAGCTTGACCAGACGGCCGCTGCCCTGCGTGATGCACGAGAGCAAGTTGATAGGACGAACCGGGCGCATACAGACCTCCAAGAAGAAGTTGCTGGCCTGCGGATCACGCTGAGTCAAAACGACGAGGCGATGAACGCGCTGCAAGAGGCCGAGCAGCGTCTTGAAACGGAGCTCACGCCTCTGCAAGCAGAAGTACAGAAACTTCTATCGGAACGCCGCTTCTTGGAGAGCAAACTGCAGACTAGGTACGTGTCCATCGATATATTCGTTTCGGGAAGAATATGCCAACCTTCGGTTCAGCGAATCCGACTTGAACGGCATCAAGAAACAGCTTGAGGATACTCACGCTAGCCAAGTAGAGTGGGAGAAGGTTGCCAAATCTGCTGAAGTCAAGCTCGACCTGCAAGTTGCGCAGCACAACAAGGCGGTAGACTCCCTTCGCAAAGAGCTCGCTGCGCTTCAGGAGACAGCCAAACTCGAGGACGCCGTTGCTGACCTCCAGGACAAGAACGCGGAGATGGAAGAGCTTCTGAAGGCGAAGTGCCAGGAGATCGAGGAGAATGATGACCGGTTCATCAAGTAAGTCGCGTTCTGCGGCACTGATATAACATTCCTGATCGTTGTTTTCGCTAGATTCTTGAAGGATGAGAAGAAACTTACATCCAAAGTGGACTTCCTCACTCGTAAGGTCAAGACCTTGCAAGATAAACTGGCTGCAAGCAGTCAGGATTCGACGCCAAAGGGAATTCCCTTACCCACGGCTTCCACTTCGGCCGTCGCAGGTCCCTCTCAGCTTGGGCCGACGTCACACCCGCCACCTAGTCGAGTCGTTCCTTCCCTTCCTGAGATGCCTGACTTCTCGTCGGCACCTTCTTCATCACGGCAGCGCGCGATGTCCCTCGCGATCAAATCGCTGAGTCCGGAGGAAAGAATGCCACAGCCTGTCTTCAGGGCGCGGTCGCCGGACGTGATGCATCAAGGAGCACAACCACCGGTCCCCTTAGGTGACCCTTTCCCTCTGTCATCCTCTGCATCGTCCTCGATCGGCGTCAAGCGCAGAGCACCAGACGACTTCGAAGATTGCGATAGCGTGCCACCACAGCCATTCACAGCCGATAGCGTACCGCATGGTGAAAGTGTGAACACACCACGCATGCGTCGAGCATTGCAATCCGTCAAGACGGGTTTCACGCCGACGCGCCACGTGCGCTCAGGTCCTAGCCAGGGCTCGCCTCCCAGAAGAGCAACAACTGGACCCAAGGCCATTGCCGATGTCACGAACAGCCCTCATTCCAAGTCTGGTGCGAAGAAAGGGTGGCTCGGAAAGATCAGAGGCGGGACGAGCAGGGGCGCGTCGTCGCGGCCACATCCTGATCGACGGCCACAGAATGCGGGTCCATCATAGTTGCTGCATTTTGCCTGAAGCTTATGACGATGTCTGTATCTCCGCATCACATCACATGGACCTGGAATCTGGCACCTCTCACATGTACATTCTGTATTGCTAGCCACTGTATCTTTCACGCGCCTTATAATGTCATCTTCGTATCTCTTGTATTCCGGCGTTGCGATACTCACCGCTTTGTTGCGATGTGCCCATCGAGGAGCAGGTGTTTGAAACTGGTTTGAGCGTTCCAGCTTGGCGCGATCGACCACAGCGGCCGACGGTGGCGAGCGGCACTAATCTTGGCATCGACCTCTCCCCACCAAATCGCACTCTCTCTGATACCACCATCTCACACACACATCGGACACATACCTATACCAACATTTGTGAATGTTATCACGGCATGGCAACAAAGTGTTCCCGGACCTCTCTCCTGAGCTCAGCGATGAGCTCGACTGGAAGGCGGGCACCTTGAGAACGCTCATACATCATCTCGACACCACCGCGTGGGCATATGAACCAGTTTCTGGCCTTCTTGCAGTTGGTAAGTTGACAATCGCGTTGTCCTGTGGTGGGTTAGTAATGACACTTTGGGACAGGAAACGATAGTGGAATAATCGACATCTACGGTGATCAGTCGCGAGGTGTGGAACACCGTATCGAATTGGCCGAACCTCTTCGAATACGTAGTCTACACTTCGCGGCTTCGCTGTTCAAGCTCGTCTGTGTAGGTTCGAAATATGCGTCTTCAATGCCGCTACCCCGAGTTGACCACCTACACACTCAGACGACCGCGATCGTCTGACGGTATACGACTTGACCACTCCGCTGAAGCCGAAATTGCAGAGCATTGTCAGTTTTCGGCATTCAGTCAAGTACGTCGCAAAGATAACTTGTGCTCCTGACCTTTCTAATATGCTCGTCTCGCGTCCAGCTGCGTCGTGACTTCCCCAACACATAGTCATGTAAGTCATCTAGCTCTAGCATGATACCATTTTCTCATCAGGCTCCGTATTTGATCTACAGATATTTATCGCGCTCTCAAATGGAGAAGTCCAGACATACGACCTACTTTGCGGACGTATGTCGCCATACACTTGCCCAAACATGTGGAAGTTGTATGAGGAGAAGATCGTAACCCGCGGCATGCCCTCTCCAGCTGGCCCTGGATCGTAAGCGTATCTCTCTAAATGAATTGTTCAAGCGACCAGACAACTTTTCAGCGGCTTTCCCGTTGAATTGTGTATTCATCCCCGTAATTTAAACATCCTTTTCGTTGCTTATGGAGGTGAGTCGTACTTGCCACGGGGATTAACTTTGCCGAGCTGATGTCATCCCTAACAAGGCGGAGTCGCCTTGACCGATCTTGTGAGCAGACTTTCAAGTCTTTCAAATCAGCTCAATGACAGTTCTTTCTAGACACAGCGCAACACCTTACGAGTATACGAGCATATATTACCACCTGGCGCACCTGGTGGCGCCGGCTTTCACGATGAGGTATGCCTTACCTGAATGGAAGAAAGATGTATACTCAGATCTCACATCCAGAGTCTGCTCAAACACCGTCGACCTGAGGTTACCGCGATCGCTGTCCACCCATCAGGTCACGTCTTCGCCGTTGGCTACACGGATGGCTCCGTCCTCTTCTGGGCACTAGACGACGAGGACAAGCCATTGTTAAGTCTAACGCTCGACGGGCAACACGACGTACATGTCGTCGATGCGCTGAAGCTTGACACTGTCCTTGGACGGCCCAGAGATCCATCAGATGGCCCCCGAGAGCCCATCTTCAAGCTGGCTTGGAGTGGATTTCCAAACTCGACCGACCCACGCGGTGGAGAGACCGTCCTAACGGCACTCGGTGGCCTTCGCAGCGACGAATCTCCTGGCATCACAACGTTACTCTTCCCTCCTTTCAACCCGCCTGAACCGCCTGCTGCAGTAAACGGTGTTGTAACCCTCGATGAAGCAACACGTTCGGCGATGCGCTCGACGGTGATCCCAACGAAGTCTTATGCATATCCCACCGAGGGTATACCTCAGGATTTCCTCCTACTCCCCAAAGAGAGTCCCCACTTCGCCGGCACATGGGATCCTGCAGCAATCCTTCTGCTGTCAGATGGCCACAGAGACGCCCGATTAGTCGAGGCGTACCAGTTTCCGCCACCGTGTTTTGTCGCGTCGGATGACAGCCACGATCCACCACCGCAAACTCCAATCGAGGGCACGAGCGCCTCTTTGGCGCTTGAAATTGCGTCGACGTTGAAGTCAATGGCCCTCACTGACGACCCAAGTCCGCTTCGGGTCCCGCCAGCACTGTGGGGCGGGCCGAGCGGGGTGATTTCTGGTCACCTCATGGCTCTCGACAGGGAGGCATACGAGGTACTGACGTTGAAAGACAAAGTTTCAGTCAACGATTGTATCAGTTTGCGCGGAGGTTCAGCCTGGGTTGATGACTCCGCAGGAGAGATGAAGCTCATGAAGGTATATTTTACACATCTACTCTTTTCGATCTAAGCCTAATATGTTCGTGCACAGTTTCAACCACATCGTCTTCTCATCACACACCACGCCGATCTCACGGTTCGTTTCCGGGACCTCACCACACAGATTCTCGTCAGCTCAGATACCTCGCCCATGGAAGCGTCTTTCCCGAACCCACTCCCCGATCTCACCGTCGACCTCGTTTCGCTCCTTGCTGATCCTGCCGTCTGTGTACACACCTCCCCAACCTTCGTCAAAGACTCCCGCATCGTTGCTTCCTGTATGGCTCCCCAGTCATTGGAGTGCGCACTGATCCTTGAAAGCGGCGCCGTGGCCGTGTTCCGCCTGGGCGCCCCGTCAGGCGGTGACATCGTGCAGCAGAGGGACCTCCCCGACGCAGAGCTGATATTGGCGACACATGTTCCACCGGGTCCTGGACGAAGGTTCAGACCATATTTCATGATGTTGGCAGAGAGAGGACCTGTATCTGCTCATGCTATCTGTGACATCGGTACGTGGCTCTATTGCAACTACACGACCTGCAGCTGAACACCTGTCAGGTTTTCTGGCTGTGGCCCACGTCGATGGATCTCTCTACATCGTTGACATGCGGGGACCACGTCTTATCCTGAGCAGTGTTCCGGACGATGGCGGCCACAGGCGCTCCTTTATCCATCGACGCGAACCGGATCCAGTCACTTCCTTGACATGGACTGTTGCGGGCACGGATGCAGGTGAGCTCGCACCAACATTTAATTGGAACTATCACTAAATTACGTTTAGATCCTCAGCTACGAGTCCTTCTTATTGCAGCTCGCGCATCTGGTACCACATCAGTTCATGCGTTGTCTCGCACCCCCGATGGGTTTTGGTCAGTGAACCCCACCCCGGAGACCACAGAAACGGTATCACAGCCGATGAATGGCGCCTCCTTCGTCATCGACACAAAGAACGGCAACCGATGGAGAGCAAACCGAGGAGGGTTGGCGTCCGCTCTCAGCGCATCGGAAGAGGATCTAGAGAAGTACAAGACGTTCTGGGTGTGCGCCGGGGCGAAAGGTGTGCGTTGTGTCGTCGACATCACTGGAGAACGTATTGCGAGGGCGGAGTGGCCGAGCAAGGCTGGCAGGGTTGAACGGGTCGCCATCGTGCAGAAGAATGGTGTGTTGCGCATGAAAATGCAATTTATCCACCCACTCACAGACGTTCAGCATCGACAGTGCTAGTTGCGCATACAGACCTGAGAGAGGCTCTTGTCTATTCGTTGCCTTTCCTAGAGCATATGCATAGCTTGCAGATCCACCAAGCTTCCCCAGAGTATGTCCTTTGGTCCCAAACCGCTCATTACCGCCCTGTCTCACTGAACTACCTCTCCACAGACCTCTCAGCATCGACGAAACGGGCGACTATATTGAGTGGGTGCGGCACCCATGCGGTTATATCCACACCGAACGGTACGGAACGCTCTTCAACGTGCGCCGCGCCGGTCCGTACGCTCCTCCACTGGTCGACCTCACCGTCTCGCGTGGAACGGTACCCCCGCAGCCGCAACCCGTATCCATCGGCCCGCCCTCGCTGCTTAGCTCTGTCTGGGGATACATCGCGGGTCAGGGCATGACAGGCGATCAGGTGGACGTTCTATGTGAGTGTCCTTCCTTCCTTCCTTCCCTTCTTTGTTTTATCTCTATCATCGCGAATTGTGCGATGTTCCCATTGCTCGGTCGTATGATCACTGCTGCGGTTGTGCGGACAAGCGGACAAAGCGGGCTCGTTGGCGTGTGCTCACCATCTTCCATGCTGACGGGGCCCTTTCCCCGTATACAGTGGGTGGACCGGACAGGCCGATACCTCAACCCAAGCCTCAGCCGCAACAGGCAAAGCCGTTGCCGACGAGGAAAGGCTCCGCGCATAGCACCCCCGGCGGACGCCTGAGTCCGAGTGGGAGCGACTCGCACACGACCGTGAACAGTGTCCAAAGTGGTGTCAGCAACCTGTACCAGCGTTTGAACAACGCACTCGCCGAAAGAGGGTATGACACTCTTTCCTATGTTTTCGTCGGCCGACTCATGTGTTTATTTTCTCGCAGGGAAATGCTTGGTGGCTTAGACGAGTCGCTCCAGTCTTTAGAATCTGGCAGTAAGGGCATGCTAGCTCAGGCAAGCACATGGGTGGATTCACAATTAGATCCGCAACTGACGATCTTTTTCACAGGCAAAAAGCCTGGCAGCGAAGCAGAGCGCCAAGCGATGGTTCCAGCTTTCGTGAAGGAATATCGACCAGACAACGTGGGCTATCGCGTCAAAAACAACATCAATTGTATCACAACTGTCACCATTGTATCCGTACATGTAACTTTGGTATGATCTTCGATGACTATTCGATGACTTGTAACGAGGCGCTGTTGCGCGGCTTCCAAATGCGTCTGCTCAAGCAGATTCGGGATCTTCGACCAACATTAATCCTCTTTGCAGAATCCCTACACGTTGACTCTGTGCATGTTTAGCAGGCACCTTCGTCAATCCAGACACCAGCTGTAAAAGAGTTGGAGTAAGTCGCAGATCGTCAATAAGCTGGAAAGCTTCACCAGGTCCTCCCGGGATGGACGCTTGATTCCACTCCTTGGCGGTCCAGAGATGACCATTGTAGACGGTGGTCTTGCCACCGACGAAGGGGACAGACGAGGACCATGGAGCGACACCAGTGCACCGACCGCAGGGATCAGCTGGCGTCTCCTGGCTCACGAACAAGCCCGTGACGTTGGCAGTGAGCTTCTTCCTCTGCTCGTTCAGCATTCCGAGGAATCCGTCTTCACCCGTGGTCTCGCGCTTGTGATCCCACTCTTCCGTATGACGGGTAATCTGGTGCGCGTCATTCGTCTCAATGGTCAAAAGTGAGTTAACGGTCTGTCAAGGATGAATGTCGGGGTCAGTATGTCTGCGGACGTTGTGTGGGCGAAACATACTTTTGTCGGGGATGACGCATTCGGATCACGAAAGTACGACACATCCTGGTCGACCAGTATCGTGCTCTTCGGTACGCTCGACGGATTCTCGAGGATGCGGAAGCGCGGGATGTCTGCACGAGGAAATATCTGCAGCGCCACCGAGCTGTCGCTTAGCGAGCGGGCCATATGGCAGGTGTCAGTCGCGACCCACCTTGGCGAGTCCGTTGAATTGCGCGCGAATGGACTCGAACCCGTTCGCGATTCCAATCGGGTCGTGGAACACCGCGTTGGCGGTGTAAACGCTGTACGTTTTCTAAACGCGCGGTCTCAATGCCGCTGACGCCATAGGGCCATCTTTGCTATCTCTCTCGTACCTCGTTGGGCTTGCAGCTGTAGAGCTGTCGGATGGGCATGTCAGATTCGCCATCATGTGCATGGATGCGCGCCATGTCGCTCACCTCTTTGATGCTTTGGACGATCTGAGATTCGTGAGGCTCGGCCTGCCGTTCTTTCAGAGCCTTGGACTCGCTGGGAGTAAGCCCCGAGGCGTTGTGCGCGTTGGGGTCGCTGCTTGGCATTCTGAGTCGTGTTGTTGACGAGAACGGCGCACGACGCAAGAGAGGGTGGAGATGATGGGGGGATGAGAGACGGGCGAACATTGCTCGTCGCGAGCGTCGTCTGGATTATATACGCTCGCTATGTGCGACAGTGGATACATGCCAAAGGACGATGAGCGCATGTATGAGCACATCGGGCAGGCCATCGTCCCAGCACTTCGCGTCAAATCGAGCGTCGGGATACGTCCAAAAGAGGAGACGCGTCGGGATGGCGAGAATGGAAGATCCTTTTGCGTGAGAAATGGGCTGGGTTTGGCGCCTGCACCTTGCGCTGATCCTCGAACTGCGAGGGTCTGGCTGCGGCCGTCTCTCGAGTCGCGAATAAAATAACCGGTATGCATTCATTTGTCTTCCCCTTCGCACCATTTCTGACTTGCAGCGAATGGAGGATCGCCAGAGGATTCACAAATTGTCACCAAAGTTCGTCTGAAGACGTGACTTCAGGCCCAGCTTATCGTAGCCGGATCCTTGTGCTTTTCGACAGTCGCAGCATGTGCCGCGCTACAGCTGCGGCGTGTCGAGCGACAGGCCGTGATGGACGTCGAGGAGCCAGCCAGCACACCGCAGCATGCTCACACTCCGTCTAGATGACGATAGGATCCCGAATGCAAGTGCTTGATCGTACTCGCTGCACCGCGCATCCCTATGCATCCCACCTCGGAGAGCACCACGCCTAATGCTCGTTTGATTGCCCGAGCCTCGTTTCCGCACCGCGTGCACCGCTGTTGTCTTCACACATGTGGGCGATGGCGACCAGGAAGTACTCTGTCGCGATGTCTCGTCAGATGACCGTCCATTGCGTCTATTCTGCAGGAAGAGAAGCATGTGCAGCTTCACGCTATCCTTCATACGGGTATGCTTCTGTACGGCCTGCTTGCGTCCGACGTCGCAAACGATACAGAGGCTAGTCGCACAATTACTTGATGGTGTTTTCTATATTGATACCATCTTCACGCGCAGGGTTCTTCTCTCTGTGCCATGCGTCAAGGTTGGCTGTGAGGCGCATGCATCACACTATGGCGGAGGATGCTCCCATCAGTGCATACAGCGTGAAGCCCATCCTGATACGCACCAGACTATCATAGGCCCGTTGCGTTATCTATTTTTGCCGCGAGCCGCCGACTCCAGTGGTTGAGTTTCGTCGTTGGCTTCATCGGGCGCTACGAGAGAGTATGTTGAACCCTCTGCACTTGTTTGTCGACGCTGAAAATATCAATAGGTCCCATAGCTGTACGATGTCGCAACATCCGTGTGCACATCATCCGACAAGGAAGCCCTCAGGCTGCATCTGCTAGAGGTCCCGGTACCTGCTCCCCAATAGGCTCCCGCTAGTACTACTCCGAATGCGCAATTGGCTCCCGCATCCAGCCCCTGCTTCTTTCCACATGGCTGACGCGTCAAGCATGCATCGCGCACGCATTTGTGCGCGATAGCAATAGTCGCGATGCTCGCACCAAGAGACGCCACCGCCGACCGTATGCATGCACACCTCTACCACGACGCAGCCGTCATGAGGGTGTATATAAGGACTGCGGGGCGGCCCTCATCCTCCAGCACTCAGCTCTCAGTTCCAGTTCCAGTTCCCCCTCCCTCCTCAGCCATGTTCGGTTCAGCCTACATCGCGTTCCTCACCCTCGCCCTCACCGTCGCGGCGACCCCGGTCACGGTGGCGCACTCGCCCATCAGCCTGCCCTTCGCCAAGCGGGTCAACACCACCGGCTCGATCAACGTCGTGCAGAGCGACCTGGCTCGTATCAGGGCTCTCCGAGCGCGCACTCAGCCCGTCGTGTTCCAGCAGGATGCGGACGCCGTCAGCGAGCCCGTCACCAACGAGCTTGTGAGCTACATCGCCTCCGTCGGTGTCGGCAGCCCCGCCACCAACTGTAAGTCGTCACTCCCATTTGAGCTGCCTGTCTGTAGTAACAAACCCTATCCCATCAGACGACTTGATCGTCGACACGGGAAGCTCCAACACCTGGGTTGGCGCCGGCACGAAGTACAAGACATCCTCCACCAGCGTCAAGAGCAGCAACAGTGTGGTGCGTACCGACAAATGATCTCCATGTGCTTCCTTCGAGCTCACTATCATCTGATTGGCTCATATAGTCTGTTTCGTACGGCTCCGGCTCATTCTCGGGAACCGAGTACACCGACACGGTCACACTTGGCTCCCTGGTTATTCCAGGCCAGGGCGTCGGCGTTGCATCGCGCTCTCAAGGCTTCTCTGGCGTTGACGGTATCTTGGGGTGAATCGCTATCTTCTACATGTGGGGGGTATTTTCTGACGCTGTCCCAGTATCGGCCCCCTCGACTTGACCCAGGGCACCCTCAGTCCCGGAACTAGCCAGACTATCCCCACCGGTGCGCTTTCCTCCTTCGTGCACATCTGAATATGCACTGACGAGAGTTGGAGTCACTGGCAACGCCTTCTCCAAGGGCCTGATCCCCTCCAACCTTGTTGCTGTCTCCTTCGCACCGACGACCTCTGAGGAGGACACCAACGGCGAGCTCACTTTCGGCGGAACTGACTCCTCCAAGTTCACCGGCTCCATCTCCTACACGTACGTATCCTTCTAATGTTTGACATAGACCATTCCTAATCTTTGACTCTACAGTCCCGTCACCTCCACTTCTCCCGCCTCCTTCTACTGGGGCATCAACCAGTCCGTGAAGTACGGCACCACCACGATCTCGTCCAGCACTGCCGGTATCGTCGACACTGGCACCACTCTCCTCTACATCGCCTCTGGTAAGCACTCAGCAATGTTCATGGTAGTATTTGTTTCAATTTTAAATTGTATCTAGATGCGTTCAAGAAGTACCAGAGCGCAACCGGCGCCACACTCGATAACGCCACCGGTCTCCTCAAGATCTCGAGCGCGAACTTCGCCAAGCTCTCGAACTTGGTGTTCACCATTGGCGGCACGACCCTCACGCTGACGCCCAATGCTCAGATCTGGCCTGTAAGTAGCCCTTGCTTCAACGCATGAATAATTCTAACAGCCTCATGTAGCGGTCGCTGAACACTGCCATCGGCGGCAGCGCGAGCAGCATCTACCTGATCGTCAACAACATCGGCACCCCCACCGGCGAGGGCCTCGACTTCATCGATGGACAGGTTTTCTTGGAGCGCTTCTACAGCGTCTTCGGTCAGTTGTTTCGGCTTCGTTGTGCACTGCGACGTACTAAACACTGTCTCGCATATAGACACTGCCAACAACCGGGTCGGCTTCGCCACCACAGAGTTCACCACTGCGACTACCAACTAAGCACTAGATGTGAAACTGGGAGATGCAGACCAAGTGCCAGTGTCGCGCTGAGGATCGTACAGCTGCACGTTGTACTTCAAAAAATCGGGGACTCGGTGGAATTTGGAATGACTCCTGTGCCGTCTTTATGAATATAAATATTGTACTATACCATTCGGAAAATGGATCTCGTGTTGTACGCTATCCAGCTTGACAGTCTGCGACACACATCGGACGTAGTCGAATCGAATCGAATCGAGAACTGCAACGCCACAACGTTCGGCGCTCCGGGCGCTCGATCCGACGTGATCGACATCTTGACCACCGACCGCCACCACCAAAATATCCTTGAACTGGCACACACTCTTTCGGCACTTTATCTCTCACTCCGAAGATATGGCAACTGGTCAACCTCACACATTCTGAGTGGCGTGTACGCTTGATCTGCCGAGCTCCGTTGTGCAAGGAACACGATGAACCCTATGACTTTCGACGTTGCACGTTGCTCGGTCCAGCAAGTGAACTTTCTAGGTCATGCGCTGATGCGTTTTTTTCACAGCCCTTCTGACTGGTCGCTCCGAGCTTGTGCGCAGCCCACGTCCATCTTCGTAGCCATCTTCAAGAATTGATGGTGATTTCGACGGTCGATGTCGACATTGTTGGACTTCTGATCGCGATGGTGTTGTATTGGCTTTTACGCGCACCGCTCTTGTGGGTTGTACACATCGTTCTCGGGGGCTGTAAGTACCACTATGGTTCTGTGCCTTTCGTCGAGCCGTTCAATGCTGTACATGCTCGCTGGTCGGGAACTCACACTCCAGTCTGAAGCTTCTAATTGGCATGCACTCATGCTCAGAGGACTTGTCGTGACAACTATGTTCTCACATCACCGGTCGCTCACGAGTCAGGTAGATCAGAACGGCTTGGAAATGATACGGTTAGGTGAGTTGTAGCAACGTTCATGACTGTTCCTCGACCCTCACGCATGCCGAACAGACACGGCTATTAGACGGATCCTTGTTCTGACTGCCGTGGTCGCGAGGTGCACGAAATGAACCCTCGTGTATAAAAGCAGGTCATCCCACCGTCGATGCCCTCAGGCTTGCGCTCCATCAGCAGCTGTCCTCTGAACAATGCTCTCCTCGTCCGTTCTCCCTACTCTGCTGCTAGCGTTGTCCGTTGCCGCCACGCCTTTGAATAGACGCGACGCCACGACAATCACCTTGCCCGTGGCTAAAAGGGTCAACACAACCGGAACATTCAATCTGCTCGCGCATGATCAGGCGCAGGCGAAAGGACTGCGTGCCCGAGCCGAGGCGAAACTCAGTGGAAAGCAAGGGCTGAAATCAGACACCAAGGTCGTCGGAAGCATCCCCGCTACAAACCAGGCCGTGGACTACATCGTCGATGTGAGCCTTCGCAACGTCACTCTAGTAGTCGACTCTGACAATGAGGCACAGGTTCAAATAGGGAACCCGCCGACTACATGTGCGTAGCTGAATATGCTTGTCACGATGTATCGGTAATTATATATATCGCCGCAGATACGCTGCTCGTGGATACTACAAGCTCAAACACGTGGGTTGGAGCCATGCAGCTATACGAGCAAACTTCCACAAGTGTACAGACTCGCGACGCAGTGGTATGTGCACATGTATCAATAACTATCGTTTGTCTTAGCCTCATACAAATGCTGTCAGGCCTTCGATTACGGGAACGGGGAGAGTTTTTCTGGTGCGTGCCTTCGAGTTCGATTCCATTGAACGGTCATTTGCTGACTCCAGTCTCCAAATGAATAGGAACGGAATTCACAGACTTCGTGTCTTTCGACACGGACGCTGGATTGGTCATCTTCGGCCAGTCAATCGGCGCCGCCACGGATTCTGAAGGCTTTGACGACAGCGACGGCGTACTCGGGTACCGTTGGATATTTTTCGTCGTTTAAATGTTCTACTAATTGTCCTGCAGATTAGGACCAACAGCGTTGACCATCGGTGAGCGCAGACTGCACAGTGCATAGGGCACGGTGACAGCCATGCTGACAAGCCGTCACAGGGTCTCTGGACCCGGACAGCACGACCAGCATCCCCACCGTCACCGACAACCTGTTTGCCCAGGCAGCGATCGCGCAAGACTTGGTCGCGATATCGTTCGAACCCAGCTCCGAGCCTGGAACAGTCAACGGCGAGATCACCTGGGGCGGCACCGACTCGAGCAAATTCACGGGCTCGATCAACTTTGCGTATGCATTTCTCTTTCTCTATGTGGTGGCTCTTGGATTTAAATTTATCTGATTCTGATGTGGCTGCCCAGTCCGATCACGACCGCCAGCCCGGCCAACCAGTTCTGGGGCATCGACCAGCAGATACGGTTCGGCTCGAACACGAACATCCTCTCAAAGACGGGAGGCGTCGTCGACACCAGCACGACGCTCACACTCATCGCTACCGGTATGTCTGCACGCTTTCGACCCGTAGTACGCTACTCAAGGCGACGCATACATCTACTCTACAGATGCATTGCAGCGCTACCAGACTGTTACGGGCGCAGTGTTCGACGACGACACCGGCCTGCTGCGCCTCGAGCTCTCGCAGTTCGCAAGCCTGCAGAGCTTGTTTTTCACCATCAACGGCGTCACGGTAGAGTTCACCGCCAACGCCCAAATCTGGCCGGTACGTGCAGCCTCGCACAAGTCTCCCACCTCATTCCGGCGCTCATGGTGGTATGCTTCTCCATTTCCAGAGGGCGTTGAACACGGCCATCGGCGGCGACGACGCGCACGTCTACCTCATCGTCGGCGACATCGGCAGCAACTCCGGTTCTGGCCTCGACTTCATCAACGGAATGACCTGGATAGAGCGGTTCTACGTCGTGTTCGGTGCGTGCACCCTGAGACGCTCGCGCGCTCCGCATTCGCTGACCAGCGTGCACCCCAGACACTACAAACCAGAAAGTCGGCATCGCGAACACGCCATTCACGCATGCTACGACCAACTGATCATGAGCGCTTTCATCTCCGGGCTGGTCTGGCTTCGACGAGATGTATGGATCGTTGCAATGCGATGCAGATATAGAGGAATGCCCAAATATACATATCGAGAACAAACGTGGGTGCGATGTACAGGCAAGCCATCATCGAGGGCTAGTAGTGATACAATAGTCTGTTGTTACCTGTGTTCTCAATCCACGTCGTGCCAGCTGCCAGGAAGATGAGGCGGCGGACCGCTACCGCGACGGTCTTGGCTCCGTCGACCGTCCTGGCTACGTCGGGTTTCCTGGCCGCCTCGACGATCCTGGCTGCCTCGACGATCGTGCTGCGGCTGCCCAGACGATCCAGCCATAATGGGACTGCCGGGTGTATTCCTCGGGGGACTCGACGGCCCGGCACCTGCGCCACCAAACATTTGAAAGAGGCTCCCCAGCACGCCACTAGCAGCCCCAGCGTTTTGACCACCGTTCGCGCCGCCACTTGGCGAGCGCGACCGCTGGCCAGGATTACTGCCGCCAGCACCGTATGGGGAGCCCGGGGCTGGGGCATGATGATCGGGTTGAGCGATAAGTTGATACCTGCGGAAGGCGGTGTTCAGCGGCTAAATGGGGCCAACAAAGGGAAGAGAAGACCCACCGGCACACTGGGCATGTGCCACTCGACTTCAACCATGGCATGATACAAGGCTCATGGAATGGATGCTTGCATGGAAGGGTCACGATGACCTGTTCGTCTGGGTCTTCAGTCTCCAGCGTGAACTGATCTTTGCAGATTGCACAGTCCTTCTCCAACAACGGTGCTGGAGTTTATTGATAATCAGAGAGGGGAATTGAAGTGTGGCGGCGGAGAGCACTCACAACCCACTTCCAAGACATCTCGTGGTAACTTTTCCATTATCTCGTCAGTTGCGGCGACGGGATGTGATTGGGAGCTCTCCATGATTTGGGTGATAATCTGGTCCAGCGCTGTTCAAAGGATGTAAGCTGCCAGGTCCGCCCTTATGGGCCCGTGCAAACGAACCTTCTTGATTGAAAACATAATCTCCCCAGCGCCCCGACTCCGCACCTGCGCCGCCCATACCCTCCAAAAAGTCGAATCCTGGCCCTCCCCGAGGTCCGCCAGGCTGATTCAACATAGCCAATAGGTACTGCAACATAAGGGGCCCGTCGATCATCCCTCGTGTCGGTCCTTGTTCTCCTGCTTGCCGACCCTGCTGCGCCATGTACCTAACCAGACTTGAGCTGTATATACAGGTCATTGACCCAGTCCACGTACTCTGATAGTGTAGGGATCTGTCCTGTGTTGTCGGTTCTACCAGTCCGCAATGGACCGCCAGATATAACAGTTCGCGGTCCGTTGTTGTTACTGGAACGATTGATTGATATTGTGAAGCCGTTACCGCCGCTTCCGAGATGACTCTGGAATCATACGTGAGGTTCATCCAAACCGCGCTACAACTCTACTTACGCCCGGTGCACGATTCCCGCCTCCAGGGCCACCCTGGGGAGATCTCCGACTGGCTGCTGTGGCTTGGAGTAAATTCTGCAGTCCGACTGTGGAAGCGATTTAGGAACAGAATAAATCGTGTACGCTACAAACATACGCATAAAGTCATCAGCTCCGAACGCTTCGTCTTCAAATCCTGCTTCTCCGGCCTGGAAGTCGCGTGGGTCGTCCGCTGGGTTCTCCATCTTGATAGCCGATTTCAGCACCTGCGCACCCTTGTAAGGAGACGCGATACCGCACCTTCTCTACGAATGAGCCGTTACATGATGCACACTGTGGATCTGGGACCTATTGCATCGTCACTTCAGTCTGCTCGATAATAGGGAGACACACTGACCATCAGTGGTCTCATCTCCGCATGGCACTGCGAACAGGTCACTTTCGAGTGCATACAAGGCATGAATCTGCAGTGCACACCTCATGACAATACCAGAGGGGTTCTCTTGTCGACATCGTGGCTGTACGACGAGCAGAAACAAAACGGAACGTGTGAGGAAGGTGGTGGAACAGAGCAAGACTGGAATGACGCTGAGCGCCGTAGGCGTCTGTACCAAGCCGTCAGCAGCGCGGCGTGCAAATAGACCCAAACAACGCGAGGTCGGTTGGACTTGAGTCGTGCGACTTTTATTCAACCCTACCCTTTCTCGACAACGACCGCGACACCCTCCTCAGCGTTGCCGACACCATGGCTTACGACGAATACGACGACGACGAGGGTATCGGGATCTTCTACCCCCTCACAATCTTCTTCGCGCTTGGAATCTGGCTGGTTTTCCAACGATACAACTCCATCCGCAACCGAGCTGTCCCGTTCCGTGTCCCGCCCCCTACCGTGAGCGGCGTGCCTACATTGCTGTCTCCCGCCGCAACTGACACGTATCCAGCAAATTGGCCCTCACTTCCAACCTCTGAGAGTGGACGACCCTGCTTTGGACGCTCATCTGAGAGACCCGAGTCTGCTGCCTGCACTTCACGATACAAGCAGGGAATACATCACATGTTACGACCCTGCTACGGCCTTTCACCTTGACACTCTTCCGGCGGATAATGCTACAACGATCGCGGGAAAGATTGCACGGGCAGTCGGCGCTCAGCAATCATGGCGGCAGAGCTCTTTCGCAGACCGTCGAAAGCTCATGCGCAGTCTAAAGAAGTGGCTAGTCGACCATCAGGAGACTTGCGCGAAGGTAGCGTCGCGTGATACTGGCAAGACTCGTGAGTGATTACGCTTGTATCATCCTTTCGCCATCCTGAACGCCACTCCCCTTCAGTGCTTGACGCGGCTTTGGGTGAAATTCTGACGACATGCTCAAAGCTGGACTACCTCATCACTTGGGGAGAGCATTATCTTAAGCCTGAATCAAGGAGTACCAACTGGATGCTGACTTACAAGTCTGCGAAGGTGCACTATGAACCTTTGGGTGTCGTTGCTGCAATCGTCTCTTGGAACTATCGTGAGTGTCTCGTCGTGATACGCGAAGCGCAGCAAATGAAGCCAGTGAATTGTCAGCCTTGCACAACGCCTGGTCCCCCATCATGGCTGCACTTTTCGCGGGCAACGCTATTGTTCTCAAGTGCTCTGAGTCGGTTTTCTGGTCAACAACTTGGTTTGTTGACGTCATCAAAGAGTCTCTGCGTGCATGCGGCCAAGATCCCGAATTGGTTCAGGTGCGTGCGGATGCGTCTGAAGATTAATCACGCTTAAGCTGGCTCGAACTCTAGCTCGTGTGCTGCTATCCCGACCAAGCTGAAGCATTGACACGCTCACCCTGGATCAGGCATATCACCTTCATTGGCTCCGAGGAGGTTGGCCGCAAGATTGCCGTTGCGGCAACAGAACACCTTACACCGGTGACACTTGAGCTTGGGGGGAAAGATCCAGCAATTGTCATGCCCTCGACAGATATTGATCAATATCTCAGCATATGGATGCGCGGTCTGTTGTAAGTACCATTTTTATGCTTCTTGATGATTTCTAATATCTGCGCTATAGCCAAAACGCGGGGCAGAATTGCATTGGTATTGAGCGACTCATCGTGCATTCGTCCCAGTACGACGAGGTATACACGAAAATCGTCGAACGCACAAAAGAGCTACGTATGGGTTCAGCGCTTTCACAGCCAAATGACGGCTTCATACCGACCGTCGACGTGGGCGCAATGATTAACTCGAGTAGGTTTGACGATCTTGAGCGTGTGGTACAATCTGCCCAATCACACGGGGCCACTGTGGATGCGGGTGGTTCTCGTTGGCACCATCCGTATCTTGAACAAGGTTCGTATTTCTCACCCACGGTGGTGGGCAATGTCGACCCAGGGTCCGAACTTGCTTCACGCGAAAGTGAGTGACAACGCCCCACACATTGTCGAGGTTTGACTCAAATGTTTGCAGTGTTCGCGCCAATCGCCACTATCATGAAGTATGACACTCTGGATCAAGCCATTGAAATTGCGAATGGCACCCGGTATGGACTGGGTGCAAGCGTATTTGGTCCCGACCAAGAACAATGCGTGAACAAGGTTGCACAACATTTGCACTGTGGTATGGTCTCCATCAACGACTTCGCGGTGTTCTACGTACGTATTTCTCGTTGTTTGCAATTCCATCACTCACACGACATTCAACAGTTGAAGTGCGTTTGATGCTCCACTCGTACCTAATCAGTAATTTATCTGATATTTTCCAGCCAAGATTTGCCCTTCGGCGGCGTGAAGATGAGCGGATACGGTCGCTTCGGTGCGTAATCATGTAGCATCATGGTGGCATTCACGTGAAAGCGTCTTAACGGTGTAGGTGGACCCGAGGGCCTGCGCTCGCTCACGAGCCCGAAAGTCATTGTGGTCGATCGGTGGCCCTGGCTCATACAGACAGTTATTCCCAAGCCGCTCGATTACCCCGTGCGTTCTATCGCACAGAGCTGGTACGCACGTTCTCATTGACCTCTGTGCCTGCACACATGGCGCTGACAACTTGTCGTGCGTGCAGGGACTTCGTGAGTGGTTTGATCGGCCTGTTCTACGCGGAGGGGTGGCGTACGAAGATAGATTCGCTCACGAAGCTCATCGACGCCGCACGGCGGTAGCATGCGCCGTGGGGAATGCGGAATACGACGATCTATCGAGAGAAGTTGGGGAACTCCCGGTTGAGTACAAGTTATATACGCCTGTGCTTCTTACTTACTGGCTTCTGATATCTGGAACTATTCTTTGTTGCGGGCAACAATACCCCACGTGGGCTCAGTTGCACGGAATTTGCAGTCGGCACTTGCGAAGACGATGGCCGTCTTGTCGCATCGTGCAGCAGAAGTGCACGATGCACTTCAACCTTATCTCTTTTCCATGATCACGTCAACGTGCGGTGAAAGCTCTGAAGAGCTGGAGCTTCCAGGCCAATGCGCCGTAGGCTGTAGCCTCATCAGCATGGCGACTTTTACCAGCGCTTAATCGGTCGAGCGCATGGTGGCGATCCGCTTCTCGGGTTCTGTACTGGACCGTCATGCATCTTGCACAACGATGAGCACTAACGACGCACGGTCCCCACGCCACCCCCATTGGTTTTTACTTCCGGTCGGTACTTGAGCCTGTCGCGCTCTTATGATGACTACGCGCATGCTCCAGTGCGTCTAATGCAAGGAAGCGCCTGTGCAGCGTGCAGCGTCGCTCATGCTAGCGCGGAGCAGTAAGAATCACGTCTCTGAGTAAACCCAGGGTGAGTGTTAGCTGCAGATCAAGTTGATGGCTCGAGTCTTTCCACATGCTGACTCGACCCATGTGTCTCATCTAGGTACAGTGGCTGGGCGTTGTGATCACACTATCACTTCCCATCCGTCGCCCGTTTCTGGAAGTACAGCTTCGATGGTCCTTCGCGACGCGTGCTCCCTGCGGTCGGGAGTTCGATAGCGCAGGGACCATGCTTGGAGCACATTGAGAGGCGCGATAAGACACGGTTTCTGCTGCATACGGCCATGGCAGCAACGTGCTTCTCGCCGCAACCTTGCACCCGCTGCAGATATAACGCAGCAGGATTCGAGGAAGACGACGCATCTTCCCCGGATTGTCTGGATTTTCTGGCAGGTTTTTTTTTCATATTGCGCTGTGGAACAAGTCAACATGCTTGCATCTGTCCTCTTCTTGGGTTCCTTCCTGGGCGTGGCTCTCGCGAGTCCGTTCGTCTCTGACGTAGGGACCGAGGGCCTCTTCAAGCGGCTCAGCTCGAGCTGTGGTACCAGCGGTCAGACGTCGTGTCATAATACCACCAAGCAAACGAACCTGTGCTGCTTCGAATCCCCAGGAGTAAGCATCGCCGACCTTTCTTGTATTGAGTAGCAACTCACATATATATTCAGGGCCTGCTCCTTCAAACTCAGGTAACTATGTAGCTCACGGTTGGCTTTGCTGCGAGCTCACGTTCTAAAGTTTTGGGATACGAACCCGTCCACCGGTCCTTCGGACAGCTGGACTATCCACGGCCTCTGGCCAGACAAGTATGTATGACCCTGCACTGAATTAGCCAAATTGTCTGACATCGTTCTACAGCTGTGATGGCACGTACACAGAGAATTGCGATTCCTCTCGCGATTACACCAACATCGGCAGCGTGAGCCGGGTCCTCTACCATGATATGTCCGTGCCTTACTTGATCGTCCGACCCAGTTACTATCGGCCCAAGGGGCGTCCGACACTCTCTCATACATGCAGGAGGTGATATTCTCTTGACTGTATAATGCCACCTCATCTCGCTCACATCCTTCGCAGTACTGGGTCGACATCAATGGACAGAATGAACAGTTCTGGGAGGTATGTCTCGACGAATATCATACTTTCTCGCCAATCTGAATGACACAATCTGCAGCACGAGTGGAGTACGCACGGCACATGCTATAGCACGCTCAAAACCTCCTGCCTTCCTAGCGGCAGCGCGAAGGGAGCTGAGGTATGTCTCCCGTACACTTGACATTGCCCTCGCAGAACTGAGCTCGCTTCTCGCTCCTTAGGCGGTCGCTTTCTTCAATACTGTCGTCAAGCTTTTCAAGGTACAACATTTTTCCTCCCGTCCGCAGCTGCCTATCATTGATCGCTCGTTCAGACGCTCCCTACATACCAGTGGCTTGCCGCAGCCGGCATCACACCGAGCAGCAGCAAGACGTACACTCTTTCCGCTATTACCTCTGCACTCAAGTCCGCGTCGGGCGTGACTCCCTCTCTGGATTGTGATGGCACTTCGCTGAACCAAATCAGCTGGTATTTCAACCTGAAGGGTTCGCTTCTTGACGGCCAGTTCGTCCCAATCGGTTTGTAATTTCGTGTCAGGCGTTGAAAAGTGCTGAACGCGATTGCGCAGATGCCATTGAAAAGGGTTCTTGCGCCTCTTCGGGCCTCAAATACCCTCCCAAATCTGGCTCCCCCTCCGGCCCGGGCTCTCCTACCACCTCAGTGAGGTTTCCTGTTGTCAGTGCAGGATTTGTCGTTGAAGGCAACTTTGATTTCAGGGCGGTTCTTCTCCAACCGGTTCACCCGTGAGCGCCGTCACTGACCTATATACATCTGTATCGAGAGCCTGATGTCTGTATAGGGAAGTCTGCCGACTAAAGCCCACCTTCAAGCGGGTTCGGGAGGCCTACTGACCGCCGGCACCTGGTCCGTGCAGACCCCCGCCACCTTTACGATCTCCGGTTCGACATCCAGCTTCACAATGTCCACCTCGAAGGGCAAATGCGCGGTCTCTGGCGGCGCTTTGACGTGCGGCAGCAGCGTATCATCTGCCGGCACCTTCTCCGCTGTGAGTCTAGTCATCCCGGCTTCTGCAAGAATGAACGTTGACAGCAATTGTAGGTCTCGTCTGGCAGCAGCTTGCTCCTAGCGTATCAGGGTTCCACGGCGTTCACGAGCGACAGCAGCCCGAGTGGGACAGCTCAAGAAACCGTCTACACTGGCTCTAGTCACTCTCAGGACTACACTATCGCGATCGTGTCGGCATGAGTCCTGAGAGATAACATCAAAACGCGTCTCTATATGTACGACTCACGTCTGAGACATTATTTTATCACGTCTTTTGCGTGCGCGCTGCTGCTGCCGGCGCTTCGCGACTTGACTCAATGCCTCCACCATCCGACCATGCCGCTTTCCACCTGAGTCTGCGTCCTCGACCATACACGGTCATACAGCAGAAGCGTGTCGATGAAAAGACCCCAGCGTACCTGAGCGCGCTTTATTCAGAAGTGGGCCATTCAGACTTTGTGTCAATCACCCATACAGACGAGGAGACGTCCATTGTGTACGAAGCCACCGATGAAGACGAGAATGCTACCTGGAGATGTATAAAAATTCAAGGACCGATGGATTTCGGTGAGTGATACTGTACATACATAAATGTCGTGCTCACAGTCGCCGCAGGCATTACTGGTGTGATGAGTAGTTTCACTGCACCCCTGAAGGAGGCGGGTGTACCCGTTTTCGCGCTGTCTACTTAGTGAGTCCTGACCGCAATGCAGGTACCAGATGATACTAAGCGATTCGATCCAGCAACACAGATTATGTCCTCGTACCGAAGGACTTGGCGTCTAAGGCGGTAGAGGTCCTGAAGGCTGATCGGTGGAAATTCATCGACACTGCAGCATGAAGAACGAGTATTTCGCACATGTAGACCCTTATAGATAGTCGTAGGAGCCCTCACATAAGGTGTGCTAGATGGCAGTGGTACTGTGACGCCGTGAGGCCATCTGAAGCTCTTTCCTCCTACGCATGTTTTGATATACAAATTCTGATGTTAATTTTTGTGGACCTGTGGCACAGTGGTAGCGCGTGAGATTCCAGTGTTCTGGCATCCTCAAGGTCATCCGTTCAATCCGGGTCGGGTTCAGTATTTTGCCGAATTATTCTTGTATTTCCATGATCTTTTTTTCCTGGAGATTAGAATTTAGGCGGGCCGAGCGCGACCTGCCAAACGGACCATTGCTACCGACTACGTCCTGATCCAATGTGCGCAAGGTACCAGTGGTCCATGATGATGTACATGGTTGGAGCCTTAGCCGTTCAAACGACAGGTGAGGCCAGAACACAAATATTGTAGCTCGTAAGACGTTGAGGGACCACGGTGTATATGATCGGCCATCTTATCTAAACCCTATTTGGGGTAGATCAGTGCACGTGGCGATGCTTTGTTATCTGATAACAATTCCGAATTCACCTGCCGGCAATGTGACGCACTGTTCCGCACCCTCAGCTTGCCTCTTCCTCCAACCTTGTCTCCTCCTCTCGTTCACCTCCACGTTCTCGCCTAGTGCGGAATAGTGTCTGCATTCCGTGCATGCTCTAGCCGTAGCGTTCGGTATCATTTTCAGCAAACTTCACCTCTCGGGGGTCCGCTTTAGATCGGAACGCAGACCATGGAACCTCAACGTGCAAAACTCGTCGCGGCTGCCACAGGCTCGACTGTGACCGCGCTCACAAGTAAGTACCACATACGATTTTTAAGTGACAAGGTGCCTACATGCATCTCTAGTGACCCCATTCGACGTTGTCAAAACCCGCTTGCAGACACAACCAGTACGGCCATCGCGTCTCTTCCCTCTACCACCTCCGAACGTGTGCTGCCAGCCTGCAAACGTTCCCTGCGTACGCAGGATGTCTACCGCTGCCCTGGGACGTTCGCTGGAGGGAGAAGTAGTCTGTATATGGGATCATGGCATGTTCAGGACCGAGCGTGTGACCGGCTTCTACGACGCCGTGCGCCATGTATTCCGTGCCGAGGGCGTGGCAGGGCTTTGGAAGGGTGCGGGTACTGCACTGTGAGTCACGTTTGTTAACTCACTGGGTTCTTTACTGAGATAGTCTTCACTAGACTTATTAGCGTCCCGTCGGCAACATGCTATATGCTCACTTATGATCACCTCCTCAACGAGACCCTCCCACCATTGTTACCAGCAGCAATAGTACCGCTTACTGCTGGTATCACAGCGCGCACACTCATCACCTCCATTGTCTCACCACTGGAGCTTATCCGCACGAACTTGCAGAGCACACCAATATCTCCCAACACACCACATACACTCCGCTCTACCCTGACATCCATAGCCGCGCTTGCCCAAAAACACGGCAACATACATCTTTGGCGCGGGCTGGGCCCAACATTGTGGCGAGACGTGCCATTCAGCGGGCTCTACTGGGCAGGGTACGAGTCGTGTAAGCACTGGCTTAATCGCGCCGGGTACGAAGGAGCAGGCGTATTTTTCGTCAGCGGCGCATTGAGCGGCACGGCAGCCGCACTCGCCACATCGCCATTCGACGTATTGAAGACGCGACGGCAAGCTCTGCTGATGACCGGAGCAACAGGCGGTACAGCCAACGGGACTGCTACTGGAACAGCAGGCATTCTGAGGGAGGTTGTACGAACAGAGGGAGTTTCAGCACTTTACGCAGGGGTTACACCCCGAATAGCCAAAATTGCGCCCGCATGCGGCATTATGATCGCTTGCTTCGAGGCAAGTTCCTTGCGTCTTTCCAACACTGTTCACGCTAACGCTATCTGTTTTCAGGGAATTGGGCGGATACTCTCAAAGAAGGACAACGACGACCCAATACAATAGACATACCATGTACCCGCACATATTCACACACACACTATGATCATCTGGATTCACGTCTGCAGACAGTAGTGAGCCACAAATAATGCATTGGTAAAGTATACGACACCTCGGTCAGATTATCCTAGCCTGTTCATCTGTTTCTTTGCACTGGAAAGCTTTCCGCCGACCCGGTCCACTTCGTTTGTCAGATCGTCCAGCAGCTCGTTCTGCTCTGAAATCTCCTGTCCAATCGCTAGACCGAGGTGCTTCTGCCTCTGTAGTATTGCAGACAGCTGCGCTACCTCGTTATCTTGTCGCTCGATCTTGACTTGCTGCAACTGCATCAAGCCCTGATTGTCGAGCGGCCGTGTCTGCTCCGTCTCTTGGGGTTGTGCCGCCGCCCCAAACACTCGCTTCACCGGCCGCTTGAACCCTGCCGACGAATTCGTCTCCAGCAGCGCAGCCCTGTCCGACTCCGCCGCAGGGTTCCGCTCCGCTGACGACCCGATGCCGCGCGACGTGAGGCGGGCAACGGTGACCATCTTCCCGAGCTTGTCGCAGTCGTCGCGGAGGCGCGCGACCATGTCCCGGCGGCGTTGCAGCTCGCCCTCGCTCATGCCCGCGTACGCGAGGCCCGCAAGCCCGTCCTCGAGCGTAGCCACGCGCGCGAGCGCCGCGGCGAGCTTCTTCTTCCCCTGCACGTTCGCCTGGTGCGCGCCGGCGACGTCGCCGCGGTCGCCCAGCGCGTCGCGCCGGTTGATGTCTGCGCGCACGTCGCGCACACGCGCCTGCACATCCGTGTGCTCGTCGAGCCACGAGGACGACGTGAACTGACTTGGCCCCGCGACGCCGTCCGCGTGCCCGCGCCCCACGGGCACGCCGAGGAAGTCGCGGAAGGCGTACTCCTCCCGCCACTTGTCCTCCTTGGCGCTGATGATGGCGCGCAGGTAGAGCTCGAGCCCTGCGCGACGTTCTTCGAGGAGCGTAGAGTTCGTCCGTGTGCGGAAGACGAAGGAGTGTTTGGGCGGGAGGTCTGCGGGCGGCGGTGAGCCTACCGACTTTGTGAGCTCGGTGTGCAGGTCGACGAATTCTGAATAGCGTCTCCACATCTGCCAGGAGCGGACGGAGGCCTGGATTTCGATGCGGTAGACGATGTGTGGTTTAGGCTCGGGTCTTTCCTCGTAGCCTCGGATATATACAGCTTGTATGATTGTGCTCATAGCGTCCTAGATGGTGATGGGGGTATCGCAGTGTCTATGTGTGCCGAAAGTGTTGCAGAAAATGACGGTGAAAACCTATCTAAGGCCTGAATGAAGCAAAGAAAACGCGGTGAGCAGAACGAGGTGGTAGTGGTCGCCGTTGCAGTGAGAGTTGTGTAGGCGCCTGTCTGCCGAGCGCATGGGGCGGTAAGCGAACGCGAGCCTGACTCAGGCCACAAGATGTCCGTCGACCAAAGAGGGTATCGTGTGATGTGGCCCTCCACACTACAGATGATGTACAGCAGTGTATAATGCATGTTATCCAACAGACGCATTTAAACAGAGGTGGTAGAACTACATGAGGTATCTAACAATCATCCAGGAACAGCCATAACATCTCTATGGCTGCGATGGTATGCGCGCTATAGCTACAAACAACTACGGGCTGGTGGTCTCTTCACCAGCTGGCGTACGAGTGGGAGAGGGTGATGGGCCTGTTGTGATCTCCTCTGGTGGCTCGATGGCTTCCCCGATCGCAATCTCGCCGACGAGGTACCGCAGCACGTCGCTCAAGGTGATGATACCCAAGAGCCGTCCCTTCTTGCCCCCTTTACGTTCCTCCTCCTGGAAAATACGCACATGTGTGAGAAAAATCAGAAGGATATGACCATCAAAACGCACCTCGCCCTCGACGACGACCAAGCGGTGCACTCGCCGTTTCTTGATGAGTTGCATCAAAGTTCCGAGCGAGTCTGAGGCCGTGCAGATGACGACGCCAGGAAAGTCGGGCGATCGTTGTGTCAGAGCTTCAGCAATTGTGAGATCGAGGGACTGATACGCTCCGAGACGAACGAGAGTCTGAAAGCGAGATGGGTTAGGCAAGGAATGCAGGACGAAAGTAGCAAATACGCACAATAACATCAACTGTTTCGTACAGATTTACAACGACACCATTCTCGTCGACGATTGGTACCGCGGAGATTCCACGTTCCGAGAACATGTGTACCACATCGAATACGGGCGTCGCCCCATTGGCAGTGGCGATGGGGTAGTAAGGGTTTCCCTCTGGCGCCTCGCCACCTGTTGAGGCTGCGACATAGGTTCCAATCTTGAGTTTCCGTAATGGAAGATGAAGCTGTGAGATCTCCCTTCCGCACTAAAAGACCGGTTAGTTGGACTCGCGCGGCAGAGGTTGCGAGCAACTCACGTTGATAGAGATGAACTTGAGAAGGCGGTACTGTGTGAGAACAGAGACGATCACTTCGTGACCTGTTTCTGTGTCGTTATCGAGAAGCGGAACTCGGCGTGCATGCGTCTGTATGAGCAAACGTGCTGCCTCATACAGTGTGGCGGAAGGATGCTCTCTCAGTAATGGTGGTGGCTCGACTCCGAGGTCCCTCTCGATCTCTACAGAAATATTATCTGAGTACATGGTTGACACGCAGGAGTTGCGACAGTACCTCGTAGTGATTCCAAACGCAATGTCTCGACATCCGCTACGGCGCCTTCGTATGTCGACGACTTGTAATAATACTGGATGAGATGGATGATGTCGGATACGGTAAACATCCCTGAGAAACAAGACTTTTCGCTGTTCCATAGAGGCGCGGAGACCACGCCTTGCGGGGATCGTAGCGATAGTTAGGATGATGCATGATGGAAAGGCAATGAACCGGTACCATTCGACAGCAGACACTGCAGCGCCTTCCTCACTTCCAGCTTTGAGTCGAGTACAATCAGGCGGAAGCTGACGGGGAACGAGTCGTATGATGTGCGGCCCTTGAGGTACGAACGGATAGCGTAGAGGGCAGCATCGTGCGCTTCTGGGGTCAGGGGAGGCGGGAGATGTGAGCCTGCGCGTGGTCGCCTGACCGAGATCTTGCGCTTTACTTTGGGCGAGTTGGATGGGGTGAGTGTTGCGTTCATGTGGCCATAAAGATAGTCGAGAAAATAATAGCCAAGGGGGTCGAGGGAGAGTGCTGCCTCTGCAGGCACTTCAGCCACAAGCTCAGCCCAGGGCCCGCGCTTACGTAACAAACACGGGACCAAAGATAGCTGCTGGCCACCTCATTCTGCACACAGAAAATCAGAACGAGCGTACGAACAGAGACGAGTATCTCAGACGTGGCATCGCAGCGTCGACAAATATTTTGGCTGGAAGCAAGAGGCAGCAGGAGGGATTGTGCGGGAGAAGGGAGGCCGACTTGCGCCGCGCGTGCCGAAGTCCGGGTTGAGAGCACTGGCTTACCTCGAGCTTCAAACTTGCCCAGCCGCTCGCTCGACTTTCCGTCTCCCTCAACCTCTCTTCTGCTTTTCCTCTCAATCTCTTTCCATCTATCATTTCAGTGCTCGCTATTCTCGCCTCTCGCTAATTATCGTACTTCCATCGCTCGTCATGAACGCAGCGGACGACCAACCTACTCAGTTTCACACGGATCCTTGGGAGGACCCTGCGCAGGTGCTCTCCGCCGCCGCACACGCCCTCCAGGACGCCCTCGTCGCAAAGGCAAATGCGCTTTTGCCAAATCCTGAAGACAACGCGGCACCACCGCCACCACCTCGCGATGCTTTCTACATTCTCTTGCCACTGCTGATCGTGCTCTCGACGTTTCTCTTTCTCCTCCTTCTTTTCCTGATATGCGTCATCATCCTTCGACGACGGCGCGGCATCATGCTGCGCGACCACGACGGCCCAGTGGACATGAGTAGAGAGGATCTCGTCGAAGGAGAGGGAGGTTTCGAGGGCGTGGAGTCTCGCTGGCTCGAGAGCGCAGGCGAAGCTGAACGGCGGACGTACACCAGAGCAAAGCGTACGCGATACTCTTCCTTTGTGTCCGTCAACACTCTCCCTGACCTCTGGGAAACACAGAATATCAACTACAATACCCACCAAATTCGCTTCCCACAGATATCACCTTGTCTCAGTTCCTCTCGATCCAGGAGAAGGGCGTCTCCGCGTGGTCATTCGAGCCAGACTTTGAGGCTTTAGCGTCATTGCTGGTCCACGCCCGTACCGAGATCACTTTCCTGCCAGACCCTTCGTCCTCGACGTCAGTCCAGTCCAATCTGCCGCTCCCCAAACTTAACGAGGTCTACTACTGGGAGGTCAAGATGTTTGATCTTCCTACGACCACCAACGTTGCCATCGGCCTAGCTACCAAGCCTTATCCATCCTTCCGTCTCCCAGGCCTCAGCCGCTTCTCTGTCGGTTATCACTCCAACGGTGATAAGTCACATAACTGGCCGTTTACTGCGGCATCCTGCGGATCGGCTTTAAAGGAAGGCGACGTGCTGGGGGTAGGTTATCGACCCAGAACCGGCACAGTATTCTTTACGAAAAATGGTCGCAAGATGGAGGACGCATACGTCGGTTTCAACAGCTACAACCTCTTCCCGACTGTCGGCGCAGACGGACCTTGTAGTGTCCACGTCAACTTCGGACAATCGGGCTTTGTCTTCATCGAAGCCAATGTAAAGAAGTGGGGGTTGGCTCCCAGCTCAGGGACGCTTGCGCCACCACCTCCGTACGGCAGTGAGCGTGGGAGCATCCTGCTTGCAGCGGGAGGTGAGATCACGCCGTCGCACAGCACAGTTGGGTCCCCCGCTGGTGCCTCGTCTCGCTCACGCAGGTCGCATCGCTCGCGAAGAGCCCGCAGCGCTCTTGCGGTCGTTTCTCCGTTGGCTTCGTCACCTTTGGCAGCCAGCCCGGCATCTTCTCTTACACCGCCTGATACGCCACCACCGCCCATCACGCCCATCGAGGAAGAGTCCGACGGCACAGTGACCAATGTAGGGCCATCCTCCCGCAGATATGTCTCGCCCACCGATATACCGTTCCACACTGCGCCGAACGCGAACATCCCGCCCTCGCCGACCCCCCAGGGCGACGACCACAGCGACGCGTCCATCCGATCCGGGTCTTCAGGCGAATCCTCGCGGTCGCGCTCTCCGACGTCGCGAGCGCCAGGTGCGAACCCATTCAATACGCCTCGCCAGCAGCCGTTCACATTCACTCATGCGCGCACGGGCTCGCGCTCGTCATGTTCAGGTTCAGAGCTGGCTATCCAGGTACACCCCCCGCCCGAGTCGCCCGTGAGCCTCGACCCGCCGACTCCGGACGTGCGCGACATCCACTTGCAGGCGTTTGCCACCGGCGCGGGCACGAGCACGAACGGCAGTGCGTCGAGCTCAGGCGCAGCGGGCACGCACGCGCACTCGGGACGCATGCTCGACATCCCAGAGCACGAGCCCCCGGCATATTCGCCGCTCGATGCGTACGCGTATTCAGACGGCGTGCAGCTTGACCTCCCCGCGGAGGTCATCGCGCTGGCGCTCGAGCGCGGCTCGCTGCCGCCCACCGTAATCGGGCCCTCGCTGAGCACGCGCTCGGATAGGCGGAGCAGGCGGGACAGACGGTCATGACCACGATGCAGCCGCTAGATGGTGTGTCAACGAATTTTTTGGTTTAGTTTGCTACGGCAGATGACGCATTGTTTTTCTCTCCTCTTCAAGTGTTGTATGTATTCATAATGTTACATATACTAGCGTGTGGCGCACGATGCGCTGCATACACGGACTCTCAGACAGGCGAGGCGGCTCGAGGAGCATATCAACGCACACAATTTTTTTTGTATTCACACGGTTCCCCAGTGACCCCCGCATATATATTCCACTCATCTTTCCCTCCTCTCTTATCATTGCAAGCTTTCGAAAGAAAAGACAAAATCACTAAAATATGCAAACCGATGCTCATGATACACAAGACAATGCTACTGACAGACGAAACATGACAGGTGCTGATGCGCTATGTGCTAGTCCGATGCGCGCAAAACGGGGACAGTAGTACTGGTAATATTAGGGTTTCCTTCACTCGAGCTCTTGTCCGTGGTGGCTGACACTACGCTGCCTCCCTCGCTAGAATGATCCTGCTCGCTCGTGCGCGGCGGCACAGGCGCGGGTGCGAGCGTGACGACGACCTTCTCTGCGTCGCCCGACATCGTCGCGCCGTCGCCATGGGCCACAACGGTCATGCTCGTGCGCGCGCTCTGCATCTGCGGCCGCGCGAACGTGCTCGGCGGGCGGTACGACGCGCGCTGCGGCATGTACGACTGCGGGCGCTGCGCGAAGCCCTCCTGCACCCGCTCGTCCTCGGGGATCTTCCGCCCGCGCACGCGTGCGATGCCGCGGCGCATCGCGAGGCGGGCGCGCTTGTCGAGCCAGAGCCACAGGCCGAGCGCGACGACGACGACAGCGACAGCGAAGACGATGCCGAGCGTGGTCTCGAGGCCCATGCGGTGGTTGTAGCTGTTGAGCGCGGCGTTGGGGTCGCGCGTGGACGGGTCTGTGGGCGCGACGCTGGCGTGCTCGACGACGTTCATTGCGGGCCCGGGGCCGCCGCCCGCGCAGAAGGCGTATGGGCAGGCGGGGACGGCGGAGGCGCTGGGGTCGTCGGTGGAGGTGGGGGAGGACGTGCGGCGGATGTGGTGATGGAACGAAGGCATGGTGCTCGTCGTGCGTCGTATGAAGTTATTATTCTGCTGTGGCTCTCAGCAGGCGGTTGAAGGTATGTTACAGCGGGCTGGCTGTATTGTGGCTCGGTTTCGTTACGAAACTATTGAGGATTTGTGTGGCGATAGCGGTTCGAAGGAGCGACAGTCGTTTGGGCTAAAGGAGTGTGTTCCACTGGGTGTGGGTGTGTGGGGTCGCAGAGATGAGTGCGAAGACGAAGAGTCTAGCAGCAATTCAAACCATCGAGACGCAGTTCATGAAGAGGTATTCCTTGCTGCCTGACGACCGAGCTGACACTGTTAGCGGGCAAAGTTGTCAGTAGGGCGAGCTGACGGTCACGCCTATGGGCCTCGGAAGGGCTGCCGTCAGTCACAGGGCGTCCGAGCAGACACGGTCAGCCCCCGCCGTGTGTGCCCAGCTCAGTCTGCAGCGGCGATCTGCAGATCGGTGGTTGGATTCAGCTTAGAGCTGGGCTGGCAGCAGCCAAGGCGAAGCGTGAACGGCCTGGAACGAACGCTTTCATTTAGTTTCGTACCGTCACATTCTCAGGACGCGTTGTAATGTACCCTTTCTAGCTACGGAGTACCGTCGTTTACATCCGTTCGAGTCTTTATCTTCTGAGTCTTCCGTTGCGCAGTACATCGTAGTCCAGTTGCCACCCTCGCGTAACGCGTACATAGCATTCGACATTCGAGACCTCCCCACCCTTCTTCGATAATTATACCGGCTGTCGACCGCTCTGTGACGGAGACGGATTTCGACTTCGACTACTGCAACTTCAACTTCGGCATCTAGGGCTCGAGCCGCTTGGGGTCGCGCGGGAACAGCGACGCGCGGCGGATGTTGTTGAGTTCCAAGAACAGCATGAGCACGCGCTCGAGACCGATGCCTCCACCACCGTGCGGCGGACACCCGAGGCGGAACGCGTCCACGTAGAAGCTCATCGACGCCGGGTCAATGCCCTTCTCGCGCATCTTGGCCTCCAGGAGCGGCGCGTCGTGGATACGCTGCGCGCCGGAGAGGATCTCCTCGCCGCGCATGAAGAAGTCGTACGAGTTCGAGAGCGTCTGGAACGGAAGAGGTAAGAGCGTGGTTAGATTATTGTTAGGGAGAGAGAGGAAGGAAGAGATACGCACGGGGTCCTCAGGGTCGGGCATCGTGTAGAACGGGCGCAGAGCGAGCGGGAACTTGTCGATGATGTAGTAGTCGGTGCCGTACTTCGCCTTGACGATGCGTCCGAGACGCTTCTCCTCGTCCGTGCTGTCAATTTGAACAACAACAATCGGAGTCCATCCATGAAGGGCAAAAAAAAAATCACGCACTCGATATCCTCCAACTCCTCTCGCACTACGCCGTCCGCCACTAGCAGCGCCGACGCCTCCTTGAAGGTGAGCCTCAGCGTGCCCTCCGGGCCCTCACGCCACTTGAATTCCTCCGCGGGGAACTGCTTGCGCACAACCTCAATTTCTTTCGCGTACTTTGTGCGCAGGCCCTGGAACATGTGAATGAACAGGCTGTCAAGTAGTTCCATAACCTCGTGGTAGTGCTCCTCGATCGCCATCTCCAGATCGAGGCCGATGAACTCCGTCATGTGTCGGTGAGTGTTTGAGTTCTCTGCGCGGAAGACGGGCCCGATCTCGTACACGCGCTCGAAGTCGGAGGCGATGGCCATCTGCTTCGCGAGCTGGGGCGACTGAGCGAGGAAGGCAGTGCCTGTGAGATGTGCATGACGAGGGGGAGAGAGAGAAGGAGGGTACAGTCGTTAGAGGTACGTAGCAGGGTTGGAAGAGAGTGGGAAGACGAACCCTTGAAGTAATTGACCTTGAAGACGGAAGCACCGGATTCTGTGGCGGCACCCTGAAGCTTCGGACTGTGGATCTCCATGAAACCTTTCGAGTCTAAGTAGTCGCGGAAGAGGTGGCCGATGGCATCCTGCAGCTTGAAGACTGCTTGGTTCGTTTGTGTCTACGACCATCTTGAGTAATTGCGCGGAACATGACAAAAAGCCTGCGCTTACCCTGAGATCGACGACCCTGTTGTTGAGGCGGGTGTCGAGGAGCACACGCTTGTACTGCACTTCTTCCGTCGAAGCGATCTCGGTCTCAGGGCGGTTGGCATCCTCTACGGTGAACGGCAAACGGCTCTCGAGACCAGAGATGAGATAAATCTACGATCGTAAGTTTAGCGCTATGAGTCCGTTTGACTCGGGTGCTGCTGCGCATATGACTCGCCTTAGACAGGTGCAGCTCGACGTCGCCGACGGTCGCACTCTTGATGATCTCGGGGCTCTTTTTCACGACGCCCTCGACCAAGACGATGCTCTCGTCCTGAAGGCCCGCGGTCCACTTGACCATCTGTTTGCTCACTTTCTCGGGGGTGACGGAGAGCAGTGCCTGGACGGAGTCGGTGCGCTGGCGGAGGTTGAGGAAGACCATCTTGTTGCCCTGTGCGCGCGAGGTTTGCACACGAGCACGCAGGAGCACGGTCTGGCCGTCCATGTTGGGATTGAGGCTCGCGATCTGAGCGCGCTCCCTGCGCGGACGCGCCTGGGACTGATTGAGGGCTTCCTTGCCATAGAATTCGGTGGCAAAGTCCTGCCATCGGCGATAGTGTGAGATGGTGGACGGATGAGAGGGGTCGGGGAGCACATACGACGTCGGCAGCTGCTCTTTGGGCCTCGAGCTCGGCTTGTTTCGCTGCTTTTTCTGCGGCCTTTTTGGCTTTCTCTGCCTCCTTTGCCCGTTTCTTGAGCTCGCTCTTGGACGGGCCCTTGTCAGCGCCCTCCGCGACACTGCGAAATATACAATTATGGATATCTCCGCGGCTGTATGTTTTGATGAGAGTGCTCACGGCTCTGTTGTCGGGGGCTGCTGTGTAGGTTCTGCCATGGTTGTGGATGAGGAGAGGATGGGGATCGCAGTCACCGAGAAAGACTTTGACTGGTTATCTAAGATCAGATCAGCGAGCACTTAACCCTGGATTAGCACTCGACAATAAACTGGGCGTGGCCGGATCACGCCGACACCGCTCCACGCATGGCCCCGCGCCTCGACCCCTCCTTCCTTATCGACCACCATCATCTCGACACTCACTCAACATGCAGCAACGAAAACGCATCCAACGCCATTCCAAACAACGACGGGCGGCCACGCCCACAACTTTCGCAAAACGCGCAGCCGGAAAAGAGCTGCGGCGGCAGCGCGAGAAGAAGCAGAAACTACAAGAACGTCGCGGTCAACAGGGTCGCAACAAACGAAAGCCACCGACATACAGAGTACTCTGTGCAGCCATTCAGCGAGCAAAGCGGGAGCGATGGGCAGACATCGCAGAAGAAACACAGCGGATCGTGCTCGGAGATGGCCAGTACGTCGAAGAGTGTCGCAGTCCTGTTGTGCCTTCTTCAGCTACTCAATCTCCTCAACAAGGACCATCAACTATTCCTTTTGCCGGACACACCATCGAGTCCGACCCCAACATCGTATATGTTGCGCACGATATCTACCCACAGATACAACTTAGCATACAGGGCTCCGTCTTCTACCCACATCATTCAGCAGTCTTGGCCTTGTGGGCTGTGTCACCTCCACACGCATCCGTCCCCGACCCTCCTGGCACCGTCTTTGAGTTCACCAAACTTTCGACGCTGACTGTAGCTCGGCGACTCTCTTCCGCCTTGGCAGAAAGTTCCTCGAGCTTGGCAGCTCAACATATCGGCATCCTCTCTTTTGCTTCGCCCAAGAAGCCTGGCGGCGGGTACCTGCACGGTGGGGACGAGCAAGAGGAGACGATCGCACGACTTTCTTCTCTGGTCGCAAGTCTCAGCGCGCCCGTAGCCAAGGACTTCTACAAGGAGCACCGCAATTTCCGCGTCGAGGACGGCAGTGGCCTGCATGACCATTCAATGGTGTACTCGCCCGGTGTCGTCGTCTTCCGAGCGGCAGCGGACGATCCGTTAGGGTCGGAACCAGAGCCTGAGGACGCCGTCGGTGGCGCGTTCGTGCCACCGTATACAGTCAACGTGATCAGCGCGGTGCCGGTGAACGCGGCGGCGGTGCGTCAGAAGCACACCATTCTACCCGAAGAGCAGGAGTTCTTCGAGGGCGGGATCCGGAGCGCGATGAAGGAGCGCATGGCGCGCGCGCTGCGTGCGCTCGAGGTCGGCGGGAACCACACGCTCGTGCTCGGCGCGTTCGGCTCGGGGTCGAGTGAGAACAGGGTGGAGACGATCGGCGAGGTGTGGGCGGAGCTGCTCGTGTGCGGGGACAAGGGCAGGGACAAGGGCGAGGAGCAGGTCGAAGACGCGGGCGCGGCGGCCAAGCGGGAGCCGCGGTTCAAGAACGTGTTTGAGAAGGTCGTGTTCGCCGTCCCGGGCAAGTTCTTCGAGCCGTTCAAGCGCGGGTTCGAGATGCGGATCCTGGAGGCGGACGTCTCTGCGGCGGCACTCAGCGAATCATAGGAAATATCTTCACACACGACGACTATTTTGATTGTTCACAACCCATGGCCTGTTTGTACCGATTAATCTCATCTTGCTGCTTTACCGTCTTGGAATCTTGTAGCACTAGTTATTTATCCTCGATACCCCGCTCCGCTTCGCCTTCGACTGCATCTAATAGGATGTATATAGCCTTTGTAGAATAATGGAAAACGAGCCGTACCTGTGCCTCCGTATACCACGTCTTGTCTCCGTGATGGACATGCGTTCCGTGCAGGCGAGTGTGCAGTGATATTCTGATTGTCTAGAGGTCGCGGCCGGCCGCTCTAACGCCTAGACCGTGCAGTGTGCCCAAACCCCGCATCGCCTGCACGGGCGGCAAAGACAGTCCCGCAACACACCCGACGCTCGTAACGCGCAGACCCAAGGGTACATTACCCGTCCTGCGTCCCCCGGTGCTGCAATCCTCCCTTTCTCCTCTACCACTCCTTCGTCGAGAACAGTCGAAGAAAATGCAGGCCCTCGCTCGCCCTCTCACTCGCGCGGCCCCACGGAACTTGCACCGCGCCGCGGCGCTCTCGACGTGGTCGGCCGTCCCCGCAGGCCCTCCCGACCCCATTCTCGGTGCGTGTCTGGTTCGCGAGTCGTCATCCCCACAGGTATTTCTGTGGCGTAACCGGCCTACGCGCCGTCTGGGCTGTCGTGAAGGTTGAGCGCAAGCGAACCCGAGCCTATTGCGACTTCTTTCCCGGGCATCACACGCTGCTGCTTCTGCTTCTCGCATTCATGTAACCTCATCCTTCGGTTCTCATACTCACTTGCATTCTGCGTAGGTGTGTCGGAGGCATTCAAGGCGGACAAGGACCCGCGGAAGATCAACCTCGGCGTCGGCGCGTACCGCGACGAGAGCGGGAAGCCGTACGTGCTCAACGCGGTCAAGAAGGCCGAGGCGTTCCTCAACAGCACCGACCCCGACAAGGAGTACCTCCCCATCACTGGTCTCGCGGAGTTCACCAAGGCAGCTGCGAAGCTCGCCTATGGCGCGGATAGCGCGCCATTGAAGGAGAACGCTGTATGTGTCTCGCGTATATTCCGCACGCGACGTCTACTGATGCACTCGTGCTTTGCAGGTCGCTGTCACACAGTCCATCTCTGGTACAGGTGCCCTCCGCATCGGAGGCGCCTTCCTCGCTCGTTTCTACCCGCACTCCAAGACCATCTACATTCCTACTCCCTCATGGGGAAACCACACACCCATCTTCCGCGACTCCGGCCTCGAGGTTAAGAATTACCGGTACTTCGACAAGAAGACCGTCGGACTCGATTTCGAGGGCTTGAAGGCCGACCTGAAGGTACGCGTTTCGCACGTGTTTTCCGCAAATTGTGAAATGTGGCGTTGACTCGGGATGACTCGCGTCATTTGCAGGCGATGCCCGCGCAGTCGCTCGTGCTCCTGCACGCGTGCGCGCACAACCCGACGGGCGTGGACCCGACGCCAGAGCAGTGGGTCGAGATCTCGGACATCATCCAAGAGAAGCAGCTCTTCCCGTTCTTCGACATGGCGTACCAGGGGTTCGCGTCGGGCGACACGAACCGCGACGCGTTCGCGGTGCGGCACTTCGTCAAGGCGGGGCACCAGATCGCGCTGTCGCAGTCGTTCGCGAAGAACATGGGCCTCTACGGCGAGCGCGTCGGCGCGTTCTCGCTCGTCACCGCGGACGCGGCCGAGCGCGCGCGCGTGGAGAGCCAGCTGAAGATCGTGGTGCGGCCGATGTACTCGAACCCGCCGATCCACGGCGCGCGCATCGCGGCGACGATTTTGAACCAGGACGCGCTGAACGAGGAGTGGCTTGGTGAGGTGAAGCACATGGCGACCCGGATTATTAGCATGCGCGACCGCCTGTACGACAACCTAGTCGCGCAGGGCACGCCCGGCGAATGGGGCCACATCAAGAGCCAGATCGGCATGTTCAGGTACGGGTTTTGCGTTGGAGATCGACGTTCATATTAACTGGCGGCTGACGGAATGTGTGTGTGCAGCTTCACGGGTCTGACGACGCCGCAGACAAAGGAGCTTGCGGAAAAGGCACACATCTACATGACCGCGGACGGCCGCATCTCTATGGCTGGCCTGAACGGGAACAACATCGACTACTTCTCCGAGAGCGTGAGCAAGGTCGTCAAGGGTACTCTCTAGAGTGTGTGGGATTTTCTAGATCGGTTAGCGGGAGGGATCTGCATACCTAGACGGCAATATTCAATGAGCACGTTCATACATGCATTGTACCTAGATTGCACGGGTTGCTTATATGACAGGTAGAGCGGATTGTGTCGGATTATTCTGCTGCGGTGTTCGTCGGCTCAGCCCAATCTACGCAAAGACCCCAGTGCGGATTTACGCCACGGCAGGCTTGGGGACTGCGTGTGGCGCCCAAGGCGCTTCCGCTGGGGGTGTTGATCCCGAAAAGGCAGGCGACGTTCTTCCATGGATGTTTGCGCGGGACGTGGAAGGCAAGGACCTGGAAGGCGTCGAGGGAGGAGAACAGACATCCCGCCCTCGACGCCCCCCCTCTCTCTTGACAACCACCACCACCATGCTCTCCGCCACCGCCTTTCGCTGGCGGGGACCCGACCGCAAGAGCTCAACGCCGTTCTTTCCAGGCGCATGGCCGAATAACTCGACGCACTCTGCGCTCGTGACCCCGAACGACGGCAAGGACGCGGAGGATATCGAGGCCCAGCTGCATAACCAGACGGCGAGCACGAGCGGGCCAGATGCCTCGACGAGCTCGGTAAACGTCGTCGACCCCGGAAGGCAGATCGTCGACCGCGTCATGGCCTTTCATGAACGCATCAATCAGTCGCTGGGAAATGAACAGCGAGGAATAACGGCGGAGGGTGGAATTACGCCTGCTTTTTCGGAGAGCTCGCAGATGACCGCGTTCACAGAAGCCACTGTGAGTTGTCGCGTTTCGCATTACGCCTGTCGAAACAGCATATACCCACTTAGCTCGTGCAGGCAAGCTCGTCAGACGCCATCCCGACGCCAGACGTGATATCGCCTTCGACCTCTTTCCTAAGTCCCAGCCTGGCTAGAAATCTCAAACGAGCCAGCCGACTCTCCTTCTCCAGAATCATCCTACAGCACAAGACATCAAACGTCAGTGAGCCCGATAGAGCGCACCGCAGATCAGACGTACCGCCCGTCACGTCTCCTGCCCTCAGTGATGGACGATCAACAGCATCGCTTTCGCCCTCTGCACCTGGATTGCCGCCCCTTGCATTGCCTTCGCATACGCTCTCGTTCTCCCCCGAGTCTGTAGCATCGTACTTCTCCGCCTCTGACCAGTCGTCGCGCCTGAATACCACTTTTTCGTCCGGTTCGCCAGTCTCTCCTTCGTCATTGCTCTCATCGACCGCAGCCTCAGACGCCTGGGTTGCTTCGTCACCCGTATCGCCCATATCGCCCATGATGGCCATGGAGCCCCAGGATCCGGTTTCCCACCCAGAAAGGGCGCGGCGCGACAGACACGAGGCAGCCACGCCGTCGACGTCGTCTCTGGTCCTCGACACCGACTCGCCCGTCTTGCCCGCGGAGGGGGACGAGCGTCCGGACTCCAGCGTGCTCGTTTCGTCTCCGTACACGAGGCACCTGCGCGCAGCCCAGGGACTCGCCCCGAGCTCTGCGGACATGGACGCGTTCGGGCTCGCCGCGTCGAGCGCTTCGGAGGCGTCGATCCCCACGTCGTTCAGGAGCGCGTTCGCGGCGGAGTCTGTCTCGATCTCACGCGCCGAGTCGCCGTCCGTCGTCGACACCGCGCAGGGCCACGCGCGCCGGCAGTCCTCCGTGTCGCTCAGCCTCTCGATGAGCCTATCTGAGGACTCAATTGATGGAGACAGGGAAGCCGCGCCTGGCGGACACGGCGTGGCCAGGGTGTACGGCCTGAGCGCCCGGGACTTGGATGGAGCGAGCCAGGACGAGGTGACTGCATCGTACCCGCCTATGTACGGCAGTATGCCGCGCACGACGGCCACCGTCGTCGGTGTGTCGCCAGCAGAGAGTAAGTCTACGACATTTGAGAAGATGAAGAAGTTCGGGGGCCGGATCAAGAGGTTCCTCAAGGGCAAGCCTGCGGTCGGCGTGACCGAAAGCGAAGTTGGCGTCACTACCACCACGGCTGTAACTGCAGTGGAATATGAATCGGTGAGTAAAATGCGGTCGATTGATAGACTGTACTGATCGTGATCTGTAGGAACATCCCATAGCGCTCTCGAGGGATAAGAATAAAAGCAAACGCTCCGCCAGCCCTAAACGAGAGAGCACACCCGACGATGTGCGCAAGCCTCGTCGGCAGTCAATGCCAGTACGTCCTTCACGATCGTCACTTGCGGTGTCGGGGCCTCGTCCATTACGGCCGAATTCCTTCCTCGTCCTGGAAGCCCCTCCGAAACGACGATCCTCGAGGCACTTGTCAGCTACCTCTTCCACACAATGGCGACATCATGCGAGCGACAGTCGCCCACCGCGCACTTCAGTGCAATCGTTTCACAGCAATAATGCGCCCCATGAAGAGCGCAATGGGGTGGTACCCTCTGCTTCTGTTCCGTCAAGCAGCAAAAGACCGGAGTTGCCCCGTGCCAGGACGCAGACTGCGCCGTCAAAGCGCGCATCGATGCAGGGAGGCAAGTCCAGGAGATTCTCGCTGACATCGCCAGTCAGCAAGACGAGGCTTGACATCTTGAAGACTGCCATTACCCCCCATCCGCCGTTGCCGCAAGACGTCAC